>JABUQX010143109.1:12500-17848 GCA_015478945.1 Trachelipus rathkii | reverse complement strand
TTTATTAAGCTTTAACTGCTATAAAATTGAATTTTAATTCTTAAGCTTGCCTTTTTATAAATTTTTTAAAAAGTTAATTAACTAAACATTGCAATTTATTAATTATCTCATAATTAACATAATAGCATCATATTAAAAAATTTAAATTATTTTTTTTAACATATTCTCTATAAATTATTAGTTTTTCCAATGATTCAGGAGTAACTCTATTGCTCCTATGGCGTTATGATTGGCCAATAATAATAGAAATGTGCATCTTGATTGGGTCTTACAAATTTTAGTATTTTTTTTTATGTTTTTTTTTTGGTATCCTTTAGAAACAAGAAATAGACTCTGATTCGAATCCGGATTCGGAATCGAGCTACGAATCCGAATCCGTATGTGTAAAAATGTTCGAATCCGAATCCGAATCAAGCACCTTCGGATTCGAATCCGAATCTGAATCCGGATTCAAGAGCTTGAATCCGGTTTCGGATCTGCCCTTTACTGATGTATATATATATATATATATATATATATATATATATATGTATATATATATATATATATATTATTATATGTATATATATATATATAGATTTATATATATTTTTATATTTATCTGTATATTTATATATATATATATATATATATATATATATATATATATATATATATATATATATATATATATATATATATATATATATATATATATATATATATATATATATATATATATATATATATATATATGTATATGTATGTATATATATATATATATATATATATATATATATATATATATATATAAGTTATATATATATATATATATATATATATATATATATATATATATATATATATATATGTTATAAATAATATTTATATATATATATATATATATATATATATATATATATATATATATATATATATATATATATATATATATATATATATATATATATAAATATTTTATATATATATATATATATATATATATATATATATATATATATATATATATAACATATATATATATATTTGAGCAGCATATATATATATATATATAGCATATATATATATATATATATATATATATATATAAGCAGCAGCAATATATATATATATATATATATATATATATATATATAGCAGTATAGCAGAAAGATATATGCTATATATATATATTAAGTTATATATATATATATATATATATATATATATATATATATATATATATATATATATAAGTAAATATAATAAATATAATTATATATATAAAGTATATATATATATATATATATATATATATATAGTTATATATATATATATATATAGTAAATATATATATATATATATATGTTAATATATATATATATATATAGTATATATGTTATATATGTTAAGATATAGCAGCAGCAGCAGCATGAGTAAAGAGCATATATATATATATACATAGTTATATAGCAGCAGCAGTATATAGGGAGTATAGGTTATATATATAAGGTTATAAGTTAAGGTATATATATATATATATATATTTATATATATATATATATATATATATATATATATATATATATATATATATATATATATATATATATATATATATATATAAAATATATATATAGACATACGTAAATATATATATATATATATATATTGTTAAGATATATATATAGTTACTTATATATATATATATATATATAATATAGGTTGTTATATATATATATATAGTAAGTATATTTTTCTTTTTAAGTTTGTAAATTTACAAACTTGGGAAAGGGAGAAATATAATGATAAGGACTGAACCAACTAAAATATTGGAATAAGGTGAGTTCAAATAAAACTTGTGTTAAAAAGTTAGATTGCTCACAGACGATAAACTGAGGAGTTAAGAACAGGAGAAGATTAAAAGTTGTGAGAATAAGAAAAATTGTTTCCCGTGAAAAACGTAAGTAGTAAATTAATTGGGTTTTATATTTTATTATAAGGAATTTTTAAAAAAAGAAAAGGATTGATTTTAATCACAGGTAATTTATACATTTTTAGGGGAACCGAGTACGAGGCAACTATTTATTGATGTTCGAGCTTTTGTTTTGGAAGGATTTGTAAACAATTCAGTGTGATTCAGGAAGTCGACTTAGGACTGACGTGAGCGACGGAAAATAAGGAGATAGTTCCCAGATTGACGGAAAATTGTACGTCGGATTGTCGCCAACCAGTAAAAGATTGACCGAGAGTCACGTTTGAAGAGGATACGGTCTGAACAGAGCAAAGTTTGGATTATTGTAATTAAGAGCCTTATTTGTAAGTTTTTCATTGTTGTACTGATATAAATAATCGTTTGTTGGAGCACATCTATTTATTATCGAAGGATTGAAAATTGTTTAGTAAGTAACCTTTTTTTTGACGGAGTAGGTTATCGACGATTAGTAAAGTTGTTGTTATTGACTTTTAAGAAATTAATATATGAAATTGGAATTGTACTTTGTTGTCTATACTTTGATTATTTGCTTGTGTCCTTGTATGTGTGAAAAATAAGTTACTTAAATGTGTTTAGAAAAGTTTTTAATTATATGAAGAAAATTGATACGTGTTTAAAAATCTCCTTTGTATTTCGTAAATATTAATGCTGAAAGGTTTAAGAAAATAATATTTGGTACTCGATATATATCTGGTAAATTATTGATAAAGGAAATATTGATGTTGAAAAATCTTAAATATTTATAAATTAAACTCTTTTTCCATTATTGCAGAATAACGAAAGGGGGTCCCTCCGCCCCCATTTCATTGGTGGCTCCGTAGAATTTTGGGAATCGAATCTTTGTTGACAGGAAAAATTTGCAATAATGGAGGGAGGAGAGAAAATGAACCCGCTAAATGAATGGGGAAAACCAAAGAGATGTGTAGTATGCAGATCACCTATGCATTTTGGTGCAGATTGTCCGCTGAAGGGGCATTGGGCAAAAGGAAATAAAAAAGTAAGTAAAAACGCAGGGGATAACCAACCTTGTGGGTCCAACGTGAGTAAGGATAAAGAAGTTTTAAAACAGGAAAAGGAGCAGTTGGAAAGGGCAATTGCATTACAACAGGAAAAAGATGACAAAGCATACAGAAATTGGATGAAGAAAACGTACGAGCGTAATAAACCACAGCGAAAAGAAAAATTAGATTAAGGAGTACGTGGTTTGTATTAGAAAGGTATTTATGTAAATTTAGTAGTATTAACATTGTAAATATTGGAGGAATTATTTTGCTGGATTATCATTATTATACAGGTTTTGTCATTTAAGTTATTTTGTTGCTATTTAAAATTATGGGGTAGTTTTTTTTTTTTTCTTTTTAAGTTTGTAAATTTACAAACTTGGGAAAGGGAGAAATATAATGATAAGGACTGAACCAACTAAAATATTGGAATAAGGTGAGTTCAAATAAAACTTGTGTTAAAAAGTTAGATTGCTCACAGACGATAAACTGAGGAGTTAAGAACAGGAGAAGATTAAAAGTTGTGAGAATAAGAAAAATTGTTTCCCGTGAAAAACGTAAGTAGTAAATTAATTGGGTTTTAAATTTTATTATAAGGAATTTTTAAAAAAAGAAAAGGATTGATTTTAATCACAGGTAATTTATACATTTTTAGGGGAACCGAGTACGAGGCAACTATTTATTGATGTTCGAGCTTTTGTTTTGGAAGGATTTGTAAACAATTCAGTGTGATTCAGGAAGTCGACTTAGGACTGACGTGAGCGACGGAAAATAAGGAGATAGTTCCCAGATTGACGGAAAATTGTACGTCGGATTGTCGCCAACCAGTAAAAGATTGACCGAGAGTCACGTTTGAAGAGGATACGGTCTGAACAGAGCAAAGTTTGGATTATTGTAATTAAGAGCCTTATTTGTAAGTTTTCATTGTTGTACTGATATAAATAATCGTTTGTTGGAGCACATCTATTTATTATCGAAGGATTGAAAATTGTTTAGTAAGTAACCTTTTTTTTGACGGAGTAGGTTATCGACGATTAGTAAAGTTGTTGTTATTGACTTTTAAGAAATTAATATATGAAATTGGAATTGTACTTTGTTGTCTATACTTTGATTATTTGCTTGTGTCCTTGTATGTGTGAAAAATAAGTTACTTAAATGTGTTTAGAAAAGTTTTTAATTATATGAAGAAAATTGATACGTGTTTAAAAATCTCCTTTGTATTTCGTAAATATTAATGCTGAAAGGTTTAAGAAAATAATATTTGGTACTCGATATATATCTGGTAAATTATTGATAAAGGAAATATTGATGTTGAAAAATCTTAAATATTTATAAATTAAACTCTTTTTCCATTATTGCAGAATAACGAAAGGGGGTCCCTCCGCCCCCATTTCAATATTTATATATATATATATATATATATATATATATATATATATATATATATATATATATATATATATATATATATATATATATATATATATATATATATATAGGCAATGGCAATGGCAATTATATAGGCAATAATAATAATAATAATAATAATAATAATAATAATAATAATAATAATAATACACACACACACACACACACACACACACACACACACACACACACAATAATAATAATAATAATAATAATAATAAGAACAATAATAATAATAATAATAATAATAAAAATTATAATAATAATTATAATAATAATAATAAATAATAATAATAATAATAATAATAATAATAATAATAATTATAATAATAATGCACACATACAATAATAATAATAATAAAAATAAATAATAATAATAATAATAATAATAATAATAATAATAATAATAATAATAATAATAATAATAATAATAATAATACACACACACACACACACACACACACACACGTACACACAAATAATAATAATAATAATAATTATAATAATAATAACAATAATAATAATAATAATATTAATATTAATAATAATAATAATAATTATAATAATAATATTAACATTAATAAATATGTGCTATAAACATCATCTCCTACACACGTGAATTCTCAACTATATTCTTTACGCACCAACCTACGTTTACAGCACATTTCACCGTTCGTAGCCAATCTGTATCCTAATACGCTACACATATACTTATTAGAAGTCTTTTCAAATATGTTACTTTTAAAATCTTAGTTCTTATTTTCTGTTGATAATTTACTACATTATTTGACAACTTACAATTATATGAATCTCATTCTACGAACTTTACTATTTTACTAGTCGTACCAAATTATCTAATTTTCACTTTTAAATTCTGGAAAATAAATCCTCTTACAATACAATTTTCGACAACTCTAATACCACTTTCTGCTGCTGTATTTCTA
>JABUQX010143109.1:0-7500 GCA_015478945.1 Trachelipus rathkii | reverse complement strand
ACACTTTGGGCACGTTCTACAAACCTCTTGTACCACCGAAGAAATTCTTGGGTGCCACCCATATCTGGACACCAATTTCATTAACTTGTCTCTTTCAGTGTGTGCCAGGTTCCTATGTTTTACCACACACACACTAACTAACTGTTGGAACCCAACGCCTGCACTGAAATACTTCGTTCCCATCCTCTTTACCAAAATTGACCAGTTCATCCGAAAATCGTATCGGTACCGATAAAATTCTTTAAGTAGCACATCACCTTTAGTTATTGACTGCTTCCTTCTGACCTGTTGCCTCAATGTTCTTACAACCTCTGACCTTTCTTGAAGCCTGGTAATGCCATGGACCGATATTATGTTGTTACCTACACCTACACTCTGTGCCATTACGTTATAAACTCCCACTGTTGTTAGAAATGTATCACTTACATTATCCGCACAATTTCAATGACAAATTATCCCTTCACCAAAGTCCAAATCTACCTCTGCTTCCTTCAGATAGTTCATGCCCAACAACATACATTCCGGAATGTACCCATTCTGTACCACAGCTAATGGTAACACCACCCGCTGATATAAGGCACTAATTTCAATTTCTACAGCCGTGTTCCATATCACAATACCTGTGGTGGCTCCATTAGGTATCTAGTTTATTGTCCATTTCCTTTGAATAGTCTGAAATTCTCTAGGTCTTGAACTACACCTTCTTGGATCAAATTATAACAGAACCTGTATCCAAAAACGCACACTTGCGTACCTCACTAATACAATCTTCCTGCCATACAACACATGGTTGTAACTTAATCGTTATATATGGCTCCTCTCACGCATCATCAAGTTTATATCCAGACCTTCATCTGGACAATACTGCACTAAATTACTCCCAGGATCCTCACTTATCTCATTTTCGGAATCCTCTACTTCCTCTTCTTCCTGCTGTAACTGTTCCTGAGATGGAAGCTCATCAACAATGATGTTCCTACTATCACTGTTAAATATTCCGTCATTTCTTAAAGGGTTAAAGTGTGCAAAAACAAGCACTTGTATGTGTACACTTTTCAAATTCCCCTTCTTTCTCACTCTTGAACCCAAGTACACCACAGAGCAGCACGTACCGTGATGCAACCAATCTTTACTTCAAACATGTCTCTTGCTACCAACAAAACTTCTGGTCCCGGTTTTCTACCAGGCATCCTCAATGCCCTCAAATACTTCAGAGAGTTTTTTTTCTTCTCCACCTTGCTGATCTTCCATTAGTGTATTAATCAATGCCTCCCTCAAAACTTGGTGACTTTGTACGGTACCCTGTACCTGCACATCCTCCAAGTCAACCTTCAAACTAATAAATAAGGAGTCCGCTCCTCCGGGGACCAGTTTTATTACAGTTAACCCTCAAGGAAGGGCACATGGATCAGCTGGTTCTTCATCATGATCTTCGCTCCTATGGCACCTGAACCAAGTATCCGAAAAAAATTATTTCTATACCTTGATAATACCGCACCTCAAACCTGTACTCACTCAGATCATCTAGCACCCGTGGCAGCTTGCTATCGACCAACTTCATAGTATGTAAATATACCAGAGGTCGGTGATCGGTGTAAAAAATAATATTTTGGTCTAACAAAAAGGTCTAAAGCTTTTCACCCCTACCTTATTGCAAGAAGCTCTCTTTCGATGGTTTAGGAATTCCACTCACAGGTGTTAAATGAATGAGAGTTAAAAGCGATCACTCTTCTTTCATCTCGTTGCTCCTAGCACAACCCGGCTCCCATACCGAACTTACTGGCATCCACAAGAAATTCCAATTGTTTGTCTTCTGGTGAAAAATCTATGAACGCTAACTCCACCGACTTCTTCATTCTTTCCTTTAACTCCACAAACGCCTTTGTCCTCCAATCCGACCACTCTATTAGGTTCTTCCGTTTACCTCCAGTTAGCGCACTAAGAGGTTCCGATACTTCTGAACAATTTCTTATCAATTTCCTCTGAAAATTTATCATACCTAATTACCTCCTTAACTCTCCGATATTACTTGGTTTTTCTAATTTGTCAATTTGAGCAATAAACTCTGAGAGTTTCTTAATATCTGTACGACCAATAATATGACCCCAAAACTGCACCTCTTTTTGTATCCAATTACACTTACTAACTTTAACCTTCACGTTGGTTTCACAAAATCGCCTCAGTACCTGCGCTATTAACACCAGATGATCCTAAAACTTTCCTGAAATCAGCAATAAATCATCAACAGACACTGCCACTATCTTTACTGAACTCCGAAAGTATCCTTTGCATTTCACGTTGAAACGCCGCGATTAGATTTTTTAAGCCAAAGCTTAACCTTTTAAAGCGGTACTGCCCACTGATAGTTGAAAAAATGTAAAATTTCTACTATTCTCCTCCAAATTCATCTGGTAGTAGCCCTTGACCAAATCAAAACAGGTGAAGTAATTGGCACCATGACACCCGAAAACAGTCTCTGTGATGCTCGCCATGGGGAACCTGTCCGCCTCGGTCACCTTATTAAGCCTCCTTTAGTCGACAAACAATCTGCGTGTTCCATGTTTCTTTCGTATCGGAACTACTGGTGAGCTCCACTCTGCAGCACATGGCTCCACTATTTCTCTCAAACACAACTCCTTCACCTGATGCTCAATTGCTTCATTTGATTTTTGGTCAAACCTCATGGCCCGTTGATTTATAGGGGTATAATCGTTCAGTTTGATCCTATATGGTGTCATTGATATTTCGCTGACATCCACGTCACTTTTACTAAATACCTTATGCTTTCTCCACAGTACCTCTAGAATTTGCTCAATCTGTTCTGGTGAAAGCTCTTCCATAAATTTTATTTTGGTGTTTAATTTATCCTTCGTCCACTCCTGTTCACTACTAGATGGTCCAGACAACTCTTGCACTGTTGTGTTTACAACACACACATTGGTTTCGTAACTTCTTAACCTGTCCTCATCCACAAATAAATGTGCTGTACCTACTTGTTCACCTTTAACTAATTTTAACTCACCCGCTGTCAACTTCTTTAGCAGAACCGCACCTCCTTTCTTTACCCACTTCACCACACCTTGTATGATTTCAAATCGTTTATTGTAACCTTCTTTACCACCTTCTACACCCTCCAGTAACAACTGTTCTGACTTTGTACGATACCATTCTTTATGATTCCTTGGTTTAATCTGCTTAGATCTCCATTTTACCTTAACTGTCTCATAATCATCCTTCGTAATTAGATTCTTCTACTATATACACAGGCACCGAGGTTACCAACCGTATATAGTCTTTTGATCCATCCATCAAATATACCTGCTCTTTGACACCATTGTCACCATACCTCTTAAATGATCCATCTACAGTATTGAGCTTGATACTTTTCCTTACCAGAAACGGAATTCTCAGCATCACACCTACCTTCAACTTTTTAACCACTATGAAATCCGACTGACCATAGCTGATTTCATCAATAGTGATTTTTAACGTTGCTGTGCGGTGCGAATCTAAACAAAGCCATGGGTCACCCACACCTCTCAACCTCATTACCTTATTAAGAACTTCTGGATTTGGGATCCTTGATAGTTCATTTTCCCCGATCAAACAATATTGGGCTTCTGAATAAACTGTTGAAATCATCTCTACACCATAAAGTTTTATCATCAATCGCAACAATGGTGCCATCTTCAAACTATCAGGACCCGTATTCTGTATATTACCTGTGGTATGGTACACTCCTGTTGTTATCTCTGTTGTAACCATACTTTGTATCTTTTTGTGTCCGCTGAGGCAGCGAACCAGGTATTTCGTCTTGGCTCCTCAAAACTCTCTTGCCTCCGGATTCGGCATCAACCCACCATGACTAACCGGGACACCTTGTGGACACATTATACTTGGGGCTGGCTCCGACACATCCCGGCAAATAGTGGAGCAGATTCGTTTCCCGAACCTGGCTGCTTTGTTTTAATCCACTCTTCAAATTTCCCTTTCAATGGACAGGCCTCCCCCTAATGTCCAACCTCTCCATAAAGAAAGCACTTCCTTTCCACTGTTCTTGTAGCACCTTGTTCTTGCTCTTTAATATCATTCCTACGCTGGAACCCGTGTCCCATCCTTGCTCCACAATCCATGAGATTATGCTCATTACTTCCACATCCTAGGCACCACCCTGTGAACCGCCGACAATCTCTCTTTCCGTAGCTCACCTTGTCACAATGATGGCACCTTAATTTTTGCCCACTATGTGGCCTACTACTCCTTTTACAATACTCCCTTGGTCCATCGCTTCTTTGCGATGCCAGTATCCCGTAACGGACCTGGTCCACATTCGTCCTCCTCTGGTTGTCTTCTTGTTGTACAGATACCCATATAGGATTGGATCCAACTTCTTTTTCCGTTTGATCTGCTAATTTATCTTCTTATTGTGCACAGCTCACCATATCCTTCCACCATACCTTCACACTCTCCTTCTTACTCCCCATGCGTAACTTAAATCTTCTAGCCACTTTTTTAGGTAGGCAGTTCACGAACAGCTTCTTCAGGATCCCAATGTCCATCTAATCTTCCTCTATTGCTGCCTCATACGTCGTTTGCATCCGCAGAGGAAACTCAACAATCTTTTCGTTCTTCCTTATCTCCATCTTCCAGAACTCTTTCTGAGGATCCATCTCCTCACAATCCCTCTCCTCTTTACACCAAATACGCAACCTTGACACGATGGTTACATACTTCATTTTTGCTTGTATATACTATAATTTGTTCTGAGTGGGCCACCCTTCAAAAAGCTATTCAACTCCGCCGCCCATTGATTTTTGTTCAGTCCAAACTGCTCCTTTGCGTACCTCTCAAAATCTCGATGAATGCTTCGAGGGTCTGTCCCTTGTCTCGTCCGTACTTTAGTGGATTTACCGCTTTTGTACTGGCTCTACTGTACGTACGCATCACCTCCAATAGTTCACCAGCCAAGATGATGAGTACCCTATTAACTGCCATACTGGGTTCCATATCCGATTTTTCCAGTTCCAACAACCTCTTCAACCACAACTTACCACCTTTATCCAACTCACTGTCACCCTCTGACTCTACTTCTGACATAGAACTATCATCACCGTATACTTTCTTATAGGCCTTCGTCTTTTGTTCCTCTTCCTCCTTTTCTAATTTTTGACACCACTTTCACTATCAGTTTCACTCCTACTGTCAAAGATGTCATCATCGCTTTGCCCAGAACTTTTTTTCCTATATCTTAGTGCATACTGCACTGCAAATATATTGAGGGGACATAAGTGTATCGTTTACAACTGTAAGTAGAATAAATTTTTTTTGTTGAGTTGCAAGAAATTTCGTTTGATTTTGTTTTGATTTTTTTTTTTTTGGAACTTCTTTTTAAAATTCCTGTTTGGAGTTCTTAAACTTTTTTGAAATATTTGTGTGGGGCCTCAAATTCCTAAAAAAATTTTGTGGAGTTATTAAACCTTTTAAAATCTTTTGAGGAGCTCTTAAAATTTTTGATTTTTTTTTAATTTTGTGTAGAGCTCTTAAATTTCTTTGAAATTCTATAATTTTTTTTTTAAGTTTATGGAGCCTTAAATATTTTAAAGTTACCGAAGTGTCGCTTGACCCACCACCTGAAGGCGCTAGCTACCGAAGAGGCTACCGCAGAGGCCACCAAAGAGGCCACCAAATATGTAATCGGGGCGATACCCCCTATGTTGACTTAGGTTCAACACATTAAACGTTCAAGCAACCATGCTGCTAGGTCAAGACAAGGGTTCACGTCTCCAACAGGGGTCCAGAGGAAAAACACAAACAAAAGTTTTCATTAATATAATTATACGCAGAATCTTATATATATATATATATATATATATATATATATATATATATATACTATATATATATATATATATATATATAGAGAGAGAGAGAGAGGGGGAGAGAGAGTTATTATTATATATATATTATAGCATATATTATATATATATATATATATATATATATATATATATATATATATATATATATGTAATATATATAAATATTTTTATATATATATATATATATAAATATATATATATATATATATATATATATATATATATATATATATATATATATATATATATATATATGCATCCTAATCAAGGGTCTTTTTCAGATCTATCTCTCAAAGCCTAAACCTTAAAAAATATGTTCAACCCAAAAATCATCAATATATATATATATATATATATATATAGTTATATATATATATATATATATATATATATATATATATATAAAAGAAATAAATAGAGTATATGTATACATATATATATATATATATATTTATATATATATATATATATATAAAGACCATATTTAGATATATATCTATCTATATGTATATATATATATATATATATATATATATATATGATATATATATATATATAGTATATATATATATATATATATATATATATATATATATATATATTTCATATACAAATTTGATATGAAATATAAAAAATAGGAAAGAAAGACATTATAAAGAAATATATTTTTTTTTAAGTTATTAATATATATATATATATATATATATATATATATATATATATATATATATATATATATATATATATATATATATATATATATATATATAAATCAATAAAACTAAACAGCAATAAATAGTACGTTTATATACAATAGGTCTGCACGGTCCCACGAAAACACGTAACAAGTTTTAATAAATATACAACAACGTATTCTTTTTTCAAAATAGGTATGTCAAATTAAACTACTCTACAGAGATACCTATGAAAACACATGCAGTGACGTAACTTTGCCAGTGTCCAATCAATGCAGACCTCCAAAACCTCCAACCACAATGGCAGCTCCAAAAATGGTGATTCACCGCACACTCCTTGTAACGATGCTCCTTGTATGGTAGTGAGTGCTACAAAGGCACCCTCAACTTCTTGTGGTAGTGAGTACTGCAAAGGGTACCGTCAAATTCTTGTGGTAGTGAGTGCTACAAAGGCACCATCAAACTCTTGTGGTAGTGAGTGCTACAAAGGCACCCTCAACTTCTTGTGGTAGTGAGTGCTACAATAGCACCCTCAAATTCTTCACAAGCCGTCCACACCAACGGCCCAACTGTTTCGTCCAATCAAGCACCGCACTGGTGCTACGAATAACGAAGGAGGATTCCAATTACAACCTACTACTACTCCTGGAGACTTACGCTGGTTTCCACAATGGTGTCGTCACCAAGCTCCGCACTGGATGTCTCCACACACTTGGTCTTAAAACATTTGGTCTCTAAACACTGTTTACTTAAAACAAAAAGGATCCCATTTTAAATATATATACTTTTTATTATGCAGAGTAATGGAACTATAATGCCGATAATAATAATAATAATAATAATAATAATAATAATAAACAAAAACGCGAAAGCG
The DNA here is from genome assembly GCA_015478945.1 of Trachelipus rathkii. Taxonomy (NCBI): domain Eukaryota; kingdom Metazoa; phylum Arthropoda; class Malacostraca; order Isopoda; family Trachelipodidae; genus Trachelipus; species Trachelipus rathkii. The sequence goes on along the minus strand of JABUQX010143109.1, from coordinate 52 downwards.
TTTCACTGATAATGAAACGGTTAAACACCAACGGAAACCGAACGAAGTACTG
>JABUQX010143108.1:32500-35611 GCA_015478945.1 Trachelipus rathkii | reverse complement strand
TTCAATATATATATATATATATATATATATATATATATATATATATATATATATATATATATATATAATATATATATATAATATATATATATATATATATATATATATATATATATATATATATATATATATATATATATATATATATATATATATATATATATATATATATATATATATATATATATATATATATATATATATATATATATATATATATATATAGTGTCTCTTGTGGCTTATTTTAACTTTGAATATTATTTTTTAGTAGATCGGTCGGAAATAATGTATTTATTAATTTTGATTGAAAAAAACATTGCTTTAAAGATGCTAAATATGAAATAATAGGCTTACGAATTTCATATTTATGACATATTTAAGCCGTGTTCGTTTTTGCATTTGTGCTAAAAAAATGCTCAAGTTTGCGTTCGTTTTCGTCAACCTTAGCGCAAAATCGTAAAAAATGGTCACCAAACGTAAAATGTCCCTAATTCTGTGTAATATAGAATAAAATTTTGTATAAAATAGCAAACTTACAGAATTAAAGAAATTCCTTACGTTTGATGTTTTTACAGATTTAAACGAAAACAGCTCTTTCAAAAGCATTTTTAGCACAAATGCAAAAACGAACACGGCTTTAAATATCTATAGATGTATTTATCAATTCTAGCAACATAGCCGAATTTCACCGATTTTCATGAAACTTAAATGTTCGAAATGATCTGGAAAGAAAGAAAAACGTAAAAAATAGTTCGCAAAATGAGCCTGAAAAAGTTATGAAGTCTCCCAATATTTTATTTAAAGCCTATTTACCACTGTCAGATGGTTCTTTTTCATTTTTTTTATAGGCTTATATAAACTAATGGTATTGAAGCAATATTTGATTATTTTTCCAGCACTCACGGGTCGGGAGAATGGGGGCGAAGCCATACGGAAGCAAATGTTCTTGTGCCATGCCTTTATTTACCCATGAAAATTATATATATATATATATATAGATATAATAAAACTTTTTCTAAAGATATATATATATATATATATATATATATATATATATATATATATATATATATATATATATATATATATATATATATATATATATATATATATTTACTTCTACATAACATTCAACAAAACTTTAAATAATGAAAAAAAAATTTCTATATTTTAAAATGTATATATATATATATATATATATATATATATATATATATATATATATATATATATATATATATATATATATATATATATATATATATATATATATATATATATATATATATATATATATATATATATATATATATATATATATATATATAATATATATATATATATATTGAAAAGTAAAATCAAGCATTAAAATAAAAAAAGTTTTAAATTTAATTACAGAAATTCTACTTAAAATATTTAACGGACCGAAAAATAATTATTTTTTATTTAAATAATAAATTTTTTTCAATTTTTTTTTCATTATTTTGACTTTTCAAAAGTACAAATTAAACTTGAAATCAATTCATCGTAAAATTTCTTGAGGTCAGTTATTATTATTATTATTATTTTTATTATTATTATTATTATTATTATTATTATTATTATTATTATTATTATTATTATTATTATTATTATTATTATTATTATTATTATTATTATTATTATTATTATTATTATTATTATTATTATATTATTACTATTACTATATAATTCTTATTACTACTACTACTACTACTACTACTACTACTACTACTACTACCAGTGGCGGCTCGTCTTTATGGGCTATTGGGCTGCAGCCCCTCCAAATTAAAAATGCCAGGCATAGGATGTTGATAGAAATATGAAATTTTTGTCAAAGTAAAGTGATCTGAATTTTTTTTTAACAATTTAGTACATAAAAAATTAGTAATCAATTAAGAAAATAACAAAGGAATCCTTTTTCCAACTGCAAATTGTGCGTACGATATTTATTTCAATATATTCAATTAAATAAAATTTGGGCTCTACTTTTGCGGCCCTAAAATAAGCCAATTTTATAAGTTCTTAAAAATAAGACAAATATAGCAACATACGAAAATAAAGAATTCAAAATTCCTATAGTACTTTTTATAATGTTGCCAGTTTGGCTTCTATTATTTCATAGCAACTTGGAAGTTTTTCTCATATAAAATTAAGGTTCAAATTTTACAGAGTTGCTAGATTTGTCCATGTAATGTCCTTCTTTTACTTGTATATAGAGAGTCAGAGACACTAAAGTCAGTTTATTCGCATTTTACGGGGGGAGAGCTTGTGTTTTTTTTTTGTGCGAGAAATAACATAGTGAAAATATATATAATATTTCCATCTAAGAGAGTTATCAAGTCTATATATATATATATATATATATATATATATATATATATATATATACATATATATATATATATATATATATATATATATATATATATATATATATATATATATATATATCTGTGTTATATATATATATATATATATATATATATATATATATATATATATATAGAGAGAGAGAGAGAGAGAGAGAGAGAGAGAGAGAGAGAGACCAAATCCTAGATAAGCAGGCAATGACGTTTTTCGTATTTGTTTCTAAATTTGACACCTCTACAATACAATTTTATTTTTAGGCTTTTGCTTTACCGAATGTGTTCGAATGCATGCAATCGATATTAAAAAAAAAAAAGTCCTATAATTTATGCACACATTTACACATAAATATAAAAAATTAGGTAATAGTCCGTTTGAGGATAATCCTATCAGATATTGATATTTTAGAAAAGATAATTGATTTTATAATATTTCCATCTAAGAGAGTTATCAAGTCTTTTTAATTGCAGAATGTGTTCGAATGCATGCAATCGATATTAAAAAAAAAAAGTTGTAATTTATGCTTAAACTTACCATAAATATAAAATTATTTTATTTCATTTATTTTATATATATATATATATATATATATATATATATATATATATATATATATATATATATATATATATATATATATATATATATATATATATATATATATATATATATATATATATATATATATATATAAAAATAATATATATATATATAATATAATAA
>JABUQX010143108.1:27500-30000 GCA_015478945.1 Trachelipus rathkii | reverse complement strand
CCTTGCTCTCGCTTGAATTTTGCGTGAGCATTGAAAACCCCAGACTCGTTGTCAGGGCTGCGGAGTCGGAGTCGTGGAGTCGGAGTCGTGCAATTTTCCAGGAGTCGGAATCGAAAATTCTGTGCAAGTGTGTAGCCGGAGTCGGAGTCGAAAATTCCTGTGTAAGTGGAGTCGGAGTCGGAGTCGGAGTCGGAGTCGAAAATTCCTGTGAAAGTCGAGTCGGAGTCAAAGACGGAGTCGAAAATTTATAGAATTATTATTATTATTATTATTATTATTATTATTATTATTATTATTATTATTATTATTATTATTATTATTATTATTATTATTATTATTATTATTATTATTATTATTATTATCATTATTATTATTATTATTATTATTATTATTATTATTATTATTATTATTATTATTATTATTATTATTATTATTATTATTATTATTATTATTATTATTATTATTATTATTATTATTATTATTATTATTATTATTAATTAAAAATGTTGTTATAATTTTAGGAAAGGGAAGTTTCATTTTGTTTCTTGCAAATTTTGTAATATATATATATATATATATATATATATATATATATATATATATATATATATATATATATATATATATATATATATATATATATATATATATATATATATATATATATATATATATATATATACAAAGTGTCTCAAAAAAATGTACTAACACATTGACTGCTTTTTGTTTTTTCAGGTGTAACTACTGTAACAGAATGGCAGGAGATCAACTTAGCTTTGAAGAGAGAAAGTTTGTCCTTAAATGCTATTGGACCACCAGAAACGCCACGGAAGTGCAAAGACGGTTCAGAAGGGAGTTCGATAAACCGCCACCAACGCACCGGACCATTGCCCGCATCAGAGAGAAATTTGAAGCAGATGGAACCGTTCACAACGTCAACAAGAAACGTTCTGGACGACCACGGACATCCACCAACCCTGCAAAGGAAGAGCAGGTACAGGAAACCCTCATCCGATCCCCACAGAAATCTCTACGACAAACGGCTCGGGAGACACACATCTCAAAAGATAGCGTCCATCGCATCTTGAAGCGTCTACGCTGGAAATGCTACATACCAAGACTACTCCATGCTCTCAATGAAGACGATCCGGACCGGAGACTTCAATTTTGTGAATGGTACCTGGCTAAATGTGCAGAAGATGCAGGGTTTCCACACAAAATTGTCTGGAGCGATGAGGCCAACATTAAATTAAATGGCTCGATTAATCGCCATAATTGTACCTACTGGGGTCCTGTAAAACCCCATGTTAAAGCTGAACACCATTTAAACCTACCAGAGGTAACTGTGTGGTGTGGGATTTCAGCATTGGGCATCATAGGACCGTTTTTTTTTAACGGAGCGGTCGATGGGGACAGGTACCTAACCTTGCTGCAGGAGTCGGTCGGTCCACACATTGACGAGATGTTTGGTGATAACGACGTGATTTACTTTCAGCAAGATAGAGCACCTCCCCACTACCATCGCGATGTAAGAGCTCACCTCGATGCAGCATTTCCAAACACATGGATTGGACGAAGGGGTAGTATTGAATACCCTGCGCGTTCCCCAGATCTCACGCCAATGGACTTCTTTTTATGGGGATACCTCAAGGACAGAGTTTATCGCTCAAAACCAAGAACGATAAATGCATTGAAATTGGAAATCGAAAGACAATGTCGCGACATTCCAAATGAACTGTTTCGTGTCATCTTCGACTCCACTGGTTCGCGTTATCAGCTGTGTCTGGACAATGGCGGTCATCATTTTGAACATTTGCGAACATGATTCTTTAAATACATGTATGTTCTGTAATTCAAGCCTTTAAACTTGTCACTATGTTCATAAATAAAGTTTGTATAGTCTTTCAAAGTGTTAGTACATTATTTTGAGACACCCTATATATATATATATATATATATATATATATATATATATATATATATATATATATATATATATATATATATATATATATATATATATATATATATATATATATATATATATATATATATATATATATATATATATATATATATATATATATATATATATATCGACAAAGTAATTAAGTATATGATTTTAACTTTTTAAGTACTCTTGAAACTGAAAGTATTAAACTGTTAATTTTATAATGGCTGTTTTATAATAAAATTTTGTTTTTTAAATAATAATAATAATTTGCATTATAATTACGTTATACAATTGTTTCCGAAACTGAAATATATTTGTTTGTCATGTGTTGCGCCTGCATCTTTATGTCTTTACGGTACTTTACCGTATAGCATTTGGAGATTAGATTCATTGGAAAGTGGTATATTTTTTTATTCTCAAAAGCAAGCGAAAAAAAATAGTTGAAACAAAAAAATTTTACTGTAACTCTGTAAGAACTAAGCTGAGTCAGAGTAGAAATTTTGAATTTGACTGCTGGAGTCAGAGTCGGAGTCGAAGTCGAAAATT
>JABUQX010143106.1:10000-15182 GCA_015478945.1 Trachelipus rathkii | reverse complement strand
TTTCTTTTTTTTTTTTTCTTTTTTTTTTTGAGGTTTGACGAAGTGATTTTGATTTTTGTGCAGCTGACAGCCGAAAATCTCTCAGCACCAAACCATTACAAAATGTTTCTGTTCAAACCAAAGATGTTTCTAAAATGCAAACTGACTTTTTTTAAAATGCTTTCCTTAGAAAGTGAATAATTTTTACGAAAGTTCCAAACGTCAGACCCACTTGGTCCATTCCTGTTCCTTCACAAATTTGCAATGTCTCCCCTTGTACTAAAATGTTACAGAAATACTTTAAGTCCAAAAACACCTGCCACAACACCAACTAAGCTTTTGAAGCTATATCATGTTTATCAAAGAAGAATGAGTGATGTAAAGTGAAGTTAATCTTGATTTCAGACAAAACCCCAAAGAAGTCACTGAATGAAAGTAATATCCTAAAATTCAAACTTGAATGCCAGACTGTGCTAATCAAGATGACAGAAAAGATATTAGAAAGATGTCCCAGCACAGCTTCCACTAAAGGCTCTCATCATTGGATCCTAGCATAATTTTTCATCAGCCAGAATCAAGCAGCCAAAGACATATCTGCTTTTATTGCGTTAGAGCATTATTGTATTGTCAATAACCGAATCACAGAGATTCCAAATGTAAAAGTAGTTGAAAAAAAGAAAACTGGTCCACAGTAGATCAATGTAACTGAAGAGCAGAGAAATATAACTAAGCTTCACAGAAGACGCTATAAAATCAAAATTCAGATGCTTGAGAAGAAAAACCCAAATCTCCCCATTTAGAACTTTTGTGATCACATTGGACGTAATTCACCTAGGCTATTAATGCGTTCGAAATTTATTTTCTTTGTATAAATAATACGTATCTACTTTAAAATAAAAAAGGAGTGTGTTGGACAGCTATGGGGAAGGTATAGGTCAATTACTAAAAAAATTTTTTTTTGTAAATTTATTCCGTGATGATTAGCAATTTTTAAAGCCATTGAGAAATTACAACAAAGCTTTTCGTAAATAGGGCTTTTAATAATGATTATATATTTTATACCCAAAATAAATAAACAAACACGCTGGTCAGGTACAGTGATTCTAACAGGAAATTAAGATCAATCCCAAATTCAAAATTTCAGTGTGAACGTTGCGTAACGAATCATGATTCGTGTTGTGGTTTACTTTGTTTTTAAACACTGGAACCAGCTGTTATGATGGTTGGCCATTAAGCCTAAATAAACAGAAACAAAAATAATAAATGATTTGATAATAAAGTTCTTTATTCAACGATAAGGTGCCGAGATTTTCATCAATTTGAAGAGACTGATTTAAAGCTGATTTTACCAAAGAAACTCTCACCATTTTCAGACACCAAGCCGCCATCTTGTTTGTTTTACATTTTTTTTCACAAGCGTGCTTGAATTGGCAAGCACGGGAAATAGGAACTTTACAGAACAGCCCTTTACGTTTGCGAGCTTCTTCGCGGATTTTACAGTCAGTTTGATAAAAACGATCAAACTTGAGCATTTCACGTTCGTGCTACTGTAAATATGAAAAGAAAATTGCCATATTATATGATATGTTATGTTATTATTAAGTTATATAGTATATATATATATGGTGATATATAGATATATATATGGTTATATATATAGCAGAGCAAAGAAAGCAGCAAGAAAGATATGAGTGAAGCGCGTATAGAACAGCATATGGCAGCGAGCATATATATATATAGTAGTAGAAAGATAGTGTTAGTGGCAGCATATATATATATATATATAATGCTTGAAACAGGTTTATTTCTAGGAAATCTTATTTTTAGGATAAAAGCGTAAACAGCAACTATAATTTTCCACATTTTTTATTTATTTATTTAATCAGACGTTTCGGATAAAGGTCTATCCATCATCAGTGAATTAAAAACATAACACATTCAAAATAAAATATATAAAACAATCATGATAAATTAACAAAAGTTTTTGCACCTCCATATCGAATAAATCTGCTAAAACATTAAAAACAAAGCTGAGAATAAATACTGGTTGGTTGGTTTTTATTTATCAAATGAAACAGGACTATATAAGGGAAAAAATTAAATGACTAAACGAAATTAATTAAAGAAGGTGGGCACACCCATACACAATAATAATAATAATAATAATAATAATAATAATAATAATAATAATAATAATAATAATAATAATAATAATAATAATAATAAAAATAATAATAATAAAAATAATAATAATAAAAATAAAAATAATAAAAATAAAAATAATAAAAATAATAAAAATAATAAAAATAATAAAAATAATAAAAATAAAAAAAAAAAAAAATAAAAAAAAAAATAAAAATAATAAAAAATAATAAAAATAAAAATAAAAATAAAAATAAAAATAAAAATAAAAATAAAAATAAAAATAAAAATAAAAATAAAATAAAAATAAAAATAAAAATAAAATAAAAATAATAATAATAATAATAATAATAATAATAATAATAATAATAATAATAATAATAATAATAATAATAATAATAATAATAATAATAATAATAATAATAATAAAATACTGATAAGGGTTTTGAAGCTGCACCAACGATGTCATGCAATAAAAAGCTTTATTGAACTGTTATTATTGTTAAGAGATGGGTTGATAGTCTTGATGAAGAGGTACTCCAAGATCTTCTCGTCCGTTTCTGATCGAAATTATTTGAGTATCGAAAAGTTTATTGAGAAGATTAAGTGGTCTTGTGATATGGCATGTTCTCTTATGGCCGAATATTCGGGATTGGATAAGGGTCGACCTGTGCGAAAAGAGAAACCTCTGTGCTTAGATATCATAATCATTAATTGTAGGATGGTTTCACCTACGTAGCAGGCGTTGCAGTCTGCACACAAATATTTATATACAACGCAGGATTTAAGCACAAACCAAAAGAAAAACTTTACTTATGGGTACCGCCTGAGAGGACACAAGTCATCACCTTCTGAAGTCGCATTGTTAACACCATCTTTTCCCCAATGCGACTTTAGAATTGTTTGTGTTAATGCTCATAGTATAGGCTCGTACTTCAGCTCCAAGGAGATTCTCCCTGCCTTGCTTAAATCCTGCGTTGTGTATAAATATTTGTGTGCAGACTGCAACGCCTGCAACCATCCTACAATTAATGATTAGGATATCTAAGCACAGAGGTTTCTCTTTTCGCACAGGTCGACCCTTATCCAATCCCGAATATTCGGCCATAAGAGAGCATGCAATGTCACAGGACCACCTCTAAATAACTTGGATACTAAAACTATTTCTCTGATCAGAAACGCACGAGACCTCTGGAGTCCCTCTTCATCAAGACTATTCACTCATCTCTTAAATAATAATAAGAAGTTCATGAAAGCTTTTATTGCATGACATCGTTAAAAGTGAAGCTTCAAAACCTCTGAGATTTGTATTCTTATTATTATTATTATTATTATTATTATTATTATTATTATTATTATTCTATGTTATTATTATTATCATTATTATTATTATTATTATTATTTTTATTACTTTTATTACTTTGATTATTATTATTATTATTATTATTAATTAGTTTATTATTATTATTATTGGCTATTAATTTATTTGTAAAAATTCCTGTTTAGTCATTTCAATAATCCTTTTTTTCCCTTATATAAACCCATTTCCATTTGATAAATGAAACCCAATCCAATCAGTATATTTATTCTCAAGTTTTCATGTTTTTTTTAATGTTTTAGCAGATTTATTCGATATGGATGCAAAAACTTCTTGTTAATTATCGCGATTGTTTTGCTATATTTTGCCTTGAAATGTCGTGTTATGCCTTTAATTCACGACATTTTATGTAACTTTATCTGAAACGTCTTGATACAATAAATAAAAAAATGTGGAAAAATTCGGTTACCAGTTGTATACGCTTATCCATATATATGGTGGCGCGGCGGTGGTAGCAAAGAAGAGCAGAGCAGTTATTATGCTATAGCAGCGAGTTGAACTACATATATATATATATGGTATGCGTGGCGTGTGGTATATAGCAGAGCATGGCGTATGATAGTGCTAAGGATGTTATATATACGCGTAACCATACGCGAAAGTTAACGTGTCGTACACTCTTGAATCAGCACAAAAGTGCTATTAACGACGTTAATCAGCTGCGCGTTTGATCAAGAATGGAAGCGTGGAAGTTAACGTTAATCGTTAGCGTTAACCGTCTTCAAAATATGTAGTAGAATAGTAAATAATTGTTAATTTTCTTCTTTATTATAATAATATCCCTAAAATATTAATAATGATATTGCTTATCAGACAATTAATTAGGCTTTGACCTATAGCAGATGTTTGCTGCTACAGTGAATACTCTCTTCAGCGTAAACCTTATTAATTTAACACACATTATCTTCTGTAAAAGAATTAGTTTCAATGCTTTGCTATAACAGCATAATATACAATATCCATATCATATACATCAAAGTGAGAGTAAGTTGCATAGTTTTGAATATGCACTTGCGCCAGAACGAGTTCCTGATAGGTCGACATACGTGCATGCGCGCGTTCAGATGTAGTCTTCTCTAGTGCGTGCGCCACATACTGACAATGGCGAGTCCTGAGCGTAAAGCTTTCTGTGCCTGCAATTTGCTGGGTGAATCTGTAATTACGATTCAATGTGCGTATCGTTTACGGTTCCAATCATTCGCCGATGGTATAGGCAATTTGCAACTAATGGATGTCTTTGTAAAGGCAAAGTACAGGACGGCCCAAAGTGAATGTACAGGATGTGGACCGTATCAGGGCCTCGTTTCTTCATAGTCCTAAGAAATCCGTTCTGAGAGCAAGTCACAAACTGAAGGTGTCAAAAACGACTGTGTGGAAGGTGTTAAGGAAACGTTTACACATGCATGCATACCGGTTGTACATGCTTTAAAGCCCGACGACTTTTCTCTACGGTTTACCTTTGCCTGTGCAGTGTTAGGTCGAGACGATGACCTTCTAGATCGTTTAGTGTTTAGCGATGAGTCCACCTTTCATCTCAGGGGTAAGGTGAATGCCCATAATGTTCGTATCTTGGGTCTTGAAAATCCGCATGAACTTGTAGAACACGAACGTGATTCCCTAAAGGTTAACTTTTTCTGCGCTATATCCCGACGCCAGGTCTGGTGTGGACCTTCTTTTTCGCAG
>JABUQX010143106.1:0-5000 GCA_015478945.1 Trachelipus rathkii | reverse complement strand
TTAATTAGGCCTCATACATAATATATAATATATATATATATATATATATATATATATATATATATATATATATATATATATATATATATATTTATATATATATATATATATATATATATATATATATATATATATATATATATAAAAAATATTTAACACACACAAAAAAAGGGAGCACTGATAAAAAAAAAAAAACTGGTAGCCTCTATGATACATAAATAGACGTTTTAGGGTCGAAATGAAAAAAAAAAAAATCATATCTCAAAAACTACAATAGCTACAGCGAAAAGGAATACATTTTTGGAATCCTGGTAAAATTTTAATAAGGAAAATGTAAAAAATTATTGTTAATAATTATAGTAATAGTAAGGAGAAAGACCTTTATACGTTACTCGTTAAAATAAAGACTTTCTAGTATAGTTTTGTTTTGTTTTTATTAAAGAGCTTCCAGGGTATACGGCACGATGGCAGGAATTCAGGGGTCTGCTGAGGGGTGCAGAGGTGGATTTTCTCCATCTCACCTGGATGATCTCCGACCGCCATCTTTGGTATTTGGGTGTCGCGGGGGTTCCTCCGCCCCTCCCCTACGGGGTATGGAAAACGTCCCCCCTGTGTTCCCCGTCGGCTCGAGCCCCCTACATTGCCGTGTAATACCTTTACAAATAATATATATAATTTCGCCCCTAAAAAAAAAAAAAAAAAAAAATCATTTCGACCCTAGAAACATCTATTTATTTATCATAGATGCTACCTATTGAAAAAATTTAGAGTTCGGGCACTCCCGTTCCCGTGTGGGCGTTAAATGTAACTTTGTCCATATATATATATATATATATATATATATATATATATATATATATATATATATATATATATATATATATATATATATATATATATATATATATATATATATATATAGCGTATGCCAGACCAGATGGTCTGAACAACACAAGTGCATCAAAGTGTTTAAGGAGCACTTTGTACGAATGATGCAAGCATTAGAAACCCTTTCCATTGAAAGAAATACCGCCACAAGAAAAAGCGCTTTTCAGTTGCATTCAGCGGCATGTAAGTCGTCATTCATCATGGCTATGATATTGATCGCGAGTAGTATGGAGGGGATATCGTACGCCGAAATATCGGTAAAAATATCTATTATTTTGTGTATCGATTATTTCCCATACTGTTTCCTGAGGCTGATTTTAGCGGTGCGCCAGACGGTTGCTACCCCCTTAGGGTTTTACGTGCGCCCGCAGGCGCAATATTACCGCGCGAACGATAAATATTTCATAGTTGTGATATCAATGTAAACCTTTTTAATAAAGTGAACACACCATTTTGTATTTTCTTTTCAAATATACCGTTTTCTATACTATGAGTCAGCTATTTTATTTCATACTTAAATATTTTTATTAAAAACATTTTACGATCCTAAAACTGTAACTCGTTAGCTCAAATATCCTCAGATCAGTCTTACATTCTTAAACTTCATATATTTATTAACATTGTTTTATTTTATATTTTTTATTTTTGTTTTAAAATTATTTTAATACTTTATAAATTTTTAAAAATTGTAATGTAAGAAGAAAAACACAGAGTACCTGTTATATAAACATTTTATTTTACTAAAATTGTACGAAATTTTATTAAAAACATATACTTTACAGACCTTAAAGAGGTAAAACAGTAAATCAATAGCGAAATTGCCTAGCAACAGAGGGATTAGTAGGTCTTTGTTTTACTGCTTTACATCATATTTTAATATATAATGAGACTATTTATTAAAAACATTTTGTTTATATATATATATATATATATATATATATATATATATATATATATATATATATATATATATATATATATATATATATATATATATATATATATATATATATAGGTAGTTTAAAGAGATGATAAAAATCGAGTATTTCATTTTAAAGCATTTATTACATAATTAGAAACTATAAAATCATTGACACAAATTTTTAACATCAAATATATTTACAAGTTCATTAAAACATACATTATTTAAAAAGCATATAATGAAATAAATAAAATAGACTCCATATAAACGAGAGTATGGGGTTGAACGGGAGTAGACAGTTTTTGAACATTATTATATTTTAAAAATAAGATGATATAATGATTATTCAATATAAATTTTAAGTTCAAAGAATCAATTATGTGAACAGTATCGTTTTTTGCCCTATAAACAGAAATCCAATGTCCTGTTGAGGTGATGTGACGAGGCGATGTATTGAATACGAAGCAGGTATCCTTCTCCAGCTTTACAGAGTTTACTTCATTAATAGCGAACACTCCTAAAAAGCGATGTTCATTTTTAAACACCGATTTTATTTCTTCTTCATTCATCTTTAATAATTCAAAAGTACGTTGCGTACTCTGTCAATTTCAATGAGTTGAGGATGTTCAAGATAGACCACTACAGTGATGGGTGATTGTAGACTTGATCCAAAATGTTTAAATGATATGTGTTACAAGCTGAAAGGTCTGCAGTGAGATCATAGGCAAATAAATTACTATTCTTTGCGTATTCTTCAAGATTTAAGCCTGTTCCACTATCATTACATGATACAGTATTGACTATTAAGTCGTAAAAAGGACGAGTACAGAGAGATAGGTCTCCATTGTATAACATTTCATAATCACGTCCGTGAGGTAGTCCATTCACATGTAAACTGATACCCCTAAGTCCGAAAGGTGCGAATTTATAGGGTGACTTTTTATAATTCCCTGAGTAGGATTCATGTTCCACAATCCCTATTATTACTTTCTGTGGTAAATTTCCGTTCACAATGTTAAGGATATTGATACTCGATAATCCTTGAGTGAAATTAAATAACTTGGTTTCAACTCTCTTAATAGGATACTTTGCTGTAGTATTCAAAAGCGACTTTTCAATTTCCAAATGACGCTGTGGTGATAATTTCACTTTTCTAACATAGAGATAGGCCTCCAACAGTTTGAAAACAGGTTCTGGACATACAGCCGTAGCAGAAGGTTTTCTATTTTAAGAGCAAATTTAGGATTTGATCGGGTCAAACGGATTCTAGTATCTACAGCTGGTAGAATGAGTCTTTCTTGAGAGAAGATATCACCATTTAAACGACCGTAAAATTCATGTGTTATTTATGACTTTAGCTGCTTTATCTATATGTGCAGCCTCATCTTTAAAACTATAAAAACCACATGCTTGGAGATGAGATTGTTTAGCATCGTCTGAATAATTTAACAAATGCTCTATATAACTTCTATAAGGATAATTGGCCGCTGACGAACCTTTTGAAGTTTCGTTAAGATAGACTTCAATCTGAGTGAAACATGTATACAGGAAATTTGATTCTGTATATACTATATGGTCGTCACCCGAAGGAAGATCTGTACCATCAGGTTTAGTCAATTTCGTTTTTACATATAAAAACACATTAGATGGATCTAGGTATTGATCAGAAGTGCCTGGAATATGGAACTCTAAAGGAACATCTGCATTGGTAATTGAATGATTAGGATTAACACTGATGAAATTGGACTCGCGTACTGGTAGGGTTCATGGAGAAGAGATCCAATTCACTCTTACAACAGTCAGGACTAGAAGGATGAAGGAAATGCATCTTACATGTGTGAACTCTGGTTGTATAATGAACAATTTCATGAAAAACATAACTTTTACATGAGTTGCGTATTACTGTATATAAGTAAACAGTTAGTAATTAAATAGCAAATACATAAATACATTTTTCCTTTAGAGGTTTTTCCCCTTAGGCTTTTTCTTTATGACAATTTTCTTGATCCCTCGACCTTGGCCTGACATTTTACGTCTTATTTTACGCTTAACATCATCCAACATCTCATCTGAAACATCGGCAATACGTCTTTTTAATGATGCACGTGGGTTAGCTCCTGCCGCAATATCTTGAATAGTATGCAAACCTGTTCTTATAGCTTTTTTACCTATATATTCCCCACCTCTCCTGAGTAGAGGCCTTGCACTTCTCCATAATTTGGCAAAAAATCCACCCAGACCATACCCCCTCTGCATTTTCGACCCTATGAACACCCTTTCATCTTCCATTATTACAGGAGCTTCTTTCTTATACTATCTTTACACCGTGAGAGTATGTTAATGAATGAAAAAATATAACTGACTACAGCTCTTATATATAATCTTGCACTTTGCTCTATTTCTTCAATGTACGCTAGTCGTTCATATGTGAGAATTTCAATAACTAGGTTTAGAAAATAATCCATTATGCTGTAGTTACTGCATCTGTTTCTTTCTAATATGAACTTTGCACAACAATGCCCCGTATGTAAATGGGAAGGGCTTTCCTTCTACATCCTTTATATGCATTCGTACAGAGGCAAAATTTGATCTATTCAGAGGTAGATAATGAACATTAGGGAATGTTATAACTTTACTCTCTTTGGGAAAATATACTACTCTTAATAAAGGAGCTTTAGTATTACCTACATATTGATGATCAATTATATTTGTATATACATAAGCCATACCTGGATGGTTGAGCATCTCGGAGGGGGTACATGTATAATGTAGTACTCGGTCTGCTTCGTCGTTTTGTTCAAGCCTGGTCATGGGGTTATTCTCCACAGATAGTATAACCCTCTTCAACATAGTAGGGATATCATGAAGTATATCCAACACAGCATCACGTTCACGGACATGTTTACGTTGCCATGGTGATCGTCTGAGAAAAAACATATCACGGTCTCGCAGGTTTACACTTACTTTTGATCTTAAAGATATTATTACTTTATCTTCATAGGTACGCATATCAGTTTTGTATACCAAGTCCTTACACATAATACTCATATCAAAGAGGCTGTTTAAATAACTAAAAATAGCAGGTACCGATTTAAAATATGCCTTCTTCAGAACAAATTCTTCAAAGAAGTATTCTTTTGTACCAAGCGTCACCCTATTCAGATCACGAGTGTCTTTCACTTGTAACAGA
>JABUQX010143104.1:20000-22500 GCA_015478945.1 Trachelipus rathkii | reverse complement strand
GCAAAGTCGTTTTATGATTTAAAACTAACGAATACCCAAGGGTAGACCGCATTGATACCAGGAGTCGGGGTCTCTCGGCCTCTAGGTGGACGACGGGGGGGACTTCGTCCCCCCTCTGTCCCCCATCGGCTCGAGCCCCCTAATGGAAATATATTTCCTTGAACTTCAATTTTTAGGGGGCTCGAGCCGATGGGGGACAGAGGGGGGACGAAACGACTTTAATTTAATTTTCTGTAAGTGTCGTACTTTTCGAGTTTTTTTTGTTTGTTTTTTTTACATTCCGGTAATAAGCTTTATACGCTGATTCCAAATATGCATTTGGTTTTCCTGTAAGTGTCATACATTTCGAGATAATTCTCCTGGCCCTTTTCTGGAATTATGCCCTTAAAAAAATAAATATTATTAAACTGGATAAAGTTTAATAAAGTACCAAAATCGTACAAAATATTTTTTGTTATCGCTCCTTTACCTTGGCTCTCTCTCTCTCTCTCTCTCTCTCTCTCTCTCTCTCTCTCTCTCTCTTCTCTCTCTCTCTCTCTCTCTCTCTCTCTCTCTCTCTCTCTCTCTCTCTCTCTCTCTCTCTCTCTCTCTCTCTCTCTCTCTCTCTCTCTCTCTCTCTCTCTCTATATATATATATATATATATATATATATATATATATATATATATATATATATATATATATATATATATATATATATATATATTTATATATATATATATATATATATATATATATATATATATATATATATATATATATATATATATAACTATATATATATATATATATATATATATATATATATATATATATATATATATATATATATATATATATATATATATATTACACAACATATTTTCTTTTAAAAGGAACATTAAATTTGAAATAATGGACTTCATCATTAATAAAATAAATTGACTTTTCATTCTTTTTTTAACCTAATTTAATTTTACCCTAATCATGAAAAATTTAAACAAAATTGTAAATACTTTACCTAAAATTTTATAACTAAGAAAAACGCGGGACATTCAATTCACATGAACCATATATATATATATATATATATATATATATATCTATATCTAAAAATTTTTCTATATATATATATATATATATATATATTTCTTCTATATATATATATATATATATATATATATATATATATATATATATATATATATATATATATATATATATATATATATATATATATATATATACGATATATATATATATATATATATATATATATATATATATATATATATATATATATATATATATATATATATATATATATATATATATATATATATATATATATATATATATATATATATATATATATATATATATATATATAGCGCTGTCAAAATAATTGTTCCAAATGTTATATAATATCTAAAAATAATGAAGCCGAAATATGTTTAAATAATTTTTTTTTTTTTTAAATTGTACTCAAATATGTTAGTTGAACTTGAAACATTGTAGAAAACGGAATCAAATAAAAGAAAAAAATGGGTATTTAAAATTTCTTTATATGAAAAAATATATTCCGTATTTTATAAACTTAAAGTTTAATATCTATATTATCTATGACATTTATTTGTAATATATGATTGATTTTATAAAATTTATTTTATTATGATATAATGTTTTTATAATATATATATATATATATATATATATATATATATATATATATATATATATATATATATATATATATATATATATATATATATATATATATATATATTTTATAAATATATATATATATATATATATATATATATATATATATATATATAATTATTAGCTAAATTGCCCATAGTTTTTGTTTATTATGTATCAAAAGGATTTCTGACTATTCTCTCTCTCTCTCAGCACACACACACACACACAAATACACACACACACACACACACACACACACACACACACACACACACACACACACACACACACACACACACAGATTTGATTCCGCTAGTGACCAAAACAACGACGTTTGAAGTATTAATATTAAATTATAAAAAAATTTTTTGCTAGACTTTAGTCCTTTACAGAGAAGATGTTCAATATATCTCGAATTCATATTTTAATAAATAACCAAAAACGGGTGTTTTGACCTTACTATAGAGATAAATTAAATCGGTTATAGCGACTTATATTACTTGTTCGTTTGTCTCAAGTAGCCGGAGGCGTATTAAAATAGAGCCTCCAATAAAGTGAAAGAGATGACTTCCACTGTGAAAGAAAACTTAGAGTTAGTAACTGTCTAATTAGGTTTCTCAACGTAAAAGAGTCATTACGAGAAACTTCAAAACGACAATTAATTACTACCTGTAAAGTGGCAGGACAAGAAGAAAAGATAATTCCCTACACCTTCACTTCATATATATATATATATATATATATATATATATATATATATATATATATATATATATATTCTTTATATATAACTATATATATATATATATATATATA
>JABUQX010143104.1:12500-15000 GCA_015478945.1 Trachelipus rathkii | reverse complement strand
AATGGAGGAAATTATTAGGGCCGTGAATAAAGGAAAAAAAGGGAAGTCTGCAGGTTTGGATGGTGTGAGAATGGAAATGTTGCAGAAGGGAGGTATAGGGGTGGAGGAATGGCTGTATAGGTTATTTAATATATGTTGGAGGAGTGGTGAGGTACCACAGGATTGGGAGGATGGTTGTTTGGTTCCCCTGTATAAGGGGAAAGGGGATAGGATGGAATGTGGGAATTATAGAGGTATATGTCTTTTAAGTGTGGTAGGAAAAGTGTATGGGAGAATACTGATTGAGAGAGTGAGAGGTTTAACGGAGGGGAGAATGGGGGAAGAACAAGGAGGATTTAGGGTGGGAAGAGGGTGTGTGGACCAAGTGTTTACACTAAAGATGCTTGTGGAGAAAAGTATTGAGAGGAAAGGGAAAGTGTATGGGTGTTTTTTAGATTTAGAGAAAGCATATGATAGAGTGAAAAGAGGTGAATTGTGGAGGGTGTTGGAGGAAAATGGAGTGGGGGGTAAATTAGGTAAAGGTATTAGGGCCTTTTATAGGAATAGTAGAATGTGTGTGAGAGTGTTAGGAGGGGAGAGTGAGATGTTTGGGGTGGTAAGAGGATTGAGGCAGGGGTGTGTAATGTCACCGTGGCTTTTCAATTTGTTTATGGAGAGTGTTTGCAGAGGAATGGTGAGGGAGGGGAGGGGGTGGAATTGATGAATGGGAATGATAGAAGGGAAGTGAACATGATACTGTTTGCGGACGATACTGCCCTTGTGGCGAAGAACGCGGAAGGGCTGAGGTATTTGGTGAGGGAGTTTGAGAGAATGTGTGGACAAAAGGGGCTTAAAATAAACCCAGGTAAGAGTAAAGTGTTAGTGTTTGAGGAGGAGGAGAGAGAGGAGGGGGAGGGGTCAGAGGTTAGAGTAGGGGGTGTAGTATTGGAAGAAGTAAAGATCTTTAGATATTTAGGGATGGACTTGGGTAAGGGGGGAGGGATGAAGGAGGAGATAGAACATAGAGTAGGAGAAGGAATGAGAGCTTTGAGTAGTCTGAGAGAATTATGGAAAGGGGGGGATTTATCACAGAAAGTTAAGATAAGTATGTTTGAAAAAATTTGCGTACCAGCGGTGTTGTATGGGTGTGAAACGTGGGGGTTGAATGCCAGGTCCAGGAAGAAGTTGGAAGTATTTGAGATGAAAGGGTTGAGAGCGGTTTGTGGGGGGTTAGCAGAAGGGAGAGGATTAGGAATAGGGTGGTGAGGGAGAGATGTGATTGGAGGAATGGGTTGGTGGGAAGAGCGGAGAAGGGAATGCTAAGATGGTATGGGCATCTAGTGAGAATGGAGGAACAGAGAGTGGTTAGGAGAGTTTGGGAGGCGGAGGGGATAGGAAGGAGAGGAAGGGGGAGACCAAGAAGGAGGTGGATGGATGGAATAAAGGAGATGCTGGAGGAGGGAGGGATGAGGGAGGAAGAGGGTAGGGTGTTGGCGAGAGATAGAGTGGGGTGGAGGAGGTGGGTGAGGGCGAGATGAGAGGAGGTGTGAATGAGAGAGGCTGTACGTACCACTACCCCGCTCAAGCGGGAAAAAAAAGTGTAAGTAAAATAATTATATATATATATATATATATATATATATATATACTCTCTCTATATATATAAATATATATATATATATATATATATATATCCGAATATATATATATATATATATATATATATATATATATATATTTCTTTTTTTTCTCTCTCTTTGCAATTGTGTAATGGCAACGAAATTGTCTCTGGTGTAAAGGAATGGGTAGATGTCTCCTTGTCACTCTGTCACTCTGTTACTCACAATAGTTCGCAGCAATTGTTACGGAAGAATGAAGCAGTTTCAAGGTGAGTGTCTAAAGAGTAGTTATTGCTTTAGAGATTGTAGCATCGTGTTTTTTTGGAGTATACTATAATCATAAAATGACATCTTGAGCTTGATGGAAAACAACGGAGATTACAATACTCTAATACAAAGTTTGAATTTGGAGGGACAAGTAAGATCTGAAAAGTGAAATATAGTGAGACTACTTTGTTCTTTGTAACTATAGTTCCTTAGTGAAAATACAATGTATTTAATTATGAGGGTTTAATTTAATTAAAAGTGTCTTAAAGATAAAACCAGTGCATTCTACTGCCGGTCGGTTTTGGCCCCCGGGTTTGGAGACCCTTGCTCTAATACATATCCGTCTTTCTGGAACCCCACTTTTAAACTCTAGGAGGGCTCATATAATTTTTACACATTACACCTCTTGAATTATGGCTGTGAAAGATGATAAAAGAGAATGATTTTAGTATGAGACTAAGTGATATGTATGATCTTGGGCAGAAGATTGGAACAGTAAAACCGAGAAATGATTCTCAGGGCTCTGAAAACCATTTGGAGTACACGTTGAAATTCATCTCTGGGCTGTGAAGATCACCTGCATCGAGTACCTTACGACAACATTTTCGGAATAAACATTGACGATAAGCAATTGG
>JABUQX010143104.1:0-2500 GCA_015478945.1 Trachelipus rathkii | reverse complement strand
TATTAAAAAAATTGAAGCCTTTTTTTTTTATCTTTGGGAAGGGGGTCCTCGATAAATCTGGAGGGAGGTGGATTTTGGGGGAGTAAGTTTGGGGAAACAGGTCCCCCACCCCTCTCTGTACTTAGGTTATACAAATTCTTTTTTAATATATTTTACTTATATTCTTTTATATGATTGGTTTAGTTTGAGAGAGAGAGAGATTTTTGAGAGAAGAGAGAGAGAGAGAGAGAGAGAGAGAGAGAGAGAATTTTATTATTATTATTATTATTATTATTATTATTATTATTATTATTATTATTATTATTAATTATTATTATAATATTATTATTCATTGATATTATTATTATTATTATTATTATTAAATATATTTGCAAGAAATAAATAAAATACTAATGAATTAAATTATAATAATGATAATAATTAATTATAAAAATTAAATTGATAAATAAAAATGAAAAATAATTTAATTTAGTAAAAATTTAGTAAAATAATTTATTAAAATAAAATATTTTAATAAAAAATTAAAATTAAAATAACTAATAAAATAAAATAAAATAAATTAATATTAAATAAAAAGAATATATTATTATATAAAATAAATTGAATCAAAAATAAGATAAAATTTAATAAATTAATTATATTATATAATTAAATAAATAATTATAATTAAAATTATATAAATTAAATAATGTCCTCTATATTAATAAATATTAAAGTTAATTTACAAAATTAATTAATAATTAATTAATATTATTATTAATTAACATAATAAAATTAATAATAATTATTAAAATGAGTGAAATTAATGCAAATAAATGTTAAATTAAGTGATTAAAAATACTAATTCAACAGAAAATTAAATTATAGTTCTCATTTCATAATAATTTGTAATAGTATGTAATAAATAATTATAATAATAATAGTTAATAATAATTGTATTAATAAACAATAATATATGTGTGTGTGTAATAATAATAAACCAATAATAGCGGAATAATCTTACAATATTAAATAAATAAAAAAATTAAGTAAATTAAATCATTTTAGATGATTCATTAAATTAAATAATAAAAATAAATGAAATAAATTAAATTAAATCATACAAATTTAAATCCCTAAATTAAAAATAATCAAATTGAAATAAATTTATTAAATCAAATAAATTATATTATTAAATAAAATTATAAAATTATAAAATTATAAAATTATAAAATTATAAAATTATAAAATTATAAAATTATAAAATTATAAAATTATAAAATTATAAAATTATAAAATTATAAAATTATAAAATTATAAAATTATAAAATTATAAAATTATAAAATTATAAAATTATAAAATTATAAAATTATAAAATTATAAAATTATAAAATTATAAAATTATAAAATTATAAAATTATAAAATTATGAAATTATTATAAAATTATGAAAAATTATATAAGTATAAAATAGAAATAGAAATAAATGATAAAAAATTGAAATAAAAACAAAATATAAATATAAATAGATTTAAAGATAAATATAAAAAATAAAATTAAAAAAAATTATTAAAAAAATTATGAAAAAAATAAATACATAAAAGATAAATTTAAAAAAATAAATAAATAAATGATATGAACTAAAAAAAATGATAAATATAATAAAATAAAAATAAAGAAAAAGTTAATAAAGGATTATAAAGATAGAGATAAAGGATTAAAAGAATAAAAAGATAAATTAGATAAAAAAGAAGATAAACTCTTATTCGTTAGATAAGGATTAAAAACACTGAGATAAATTAGATAAATAAAGGAAGAAGGAGATTAACTCTTATTTATTTTATTAATTACAAAGGAAAAGAAAGCTCACACACACACACCTACACTTACACACGCACGCACACCTACATGAGCTTACAAACACACACAGACACATGCACATGCAAAGAGAGTCACAAAATCTCTCTTTTTCACACACACAAAATACACACACACACTTGAACTTACTAACACACCTACACGCACACGCAAAGTGAGACTCTACATCTCTCTCTCACACACACACACACACACACACACTCACACACACACACACACACTACACACACACTTTCACACACACACATGAACTTGCAAACGCAGAAACACGCACACGCAAGAGATACACAAAATCTCTCTCCCTCTCTCTCTCTCACACACACACACACACACACACACACACACCTACACACACACACAAATACAGATGAGTGTACAAATGGAGAAAGGAAAAAGTTTTATTTAATCACTGTTTGTGTTGATGACCCCAACCCACCCACCCTCACACACTCTTAAGGCAAGGAGAGGAGAAAGAGGAGGGAGAGGATTAGGGAGAGAAGTGAGAGTAGGAAAGTAAGAAGGAAAAAAAAAGCAAACAAAGATAAATGGCAAAAGGGAATAAAAAGATTAGGAAAAAGAATTATATAAACAAAAAGATTAGTTAGTAAATAAGATGAAGCACTAGAATAAGAGAATTATTATA
>JABUQX010143103.1:22500-29272 GCA_015478945.1 Trachelipus rathkii | reverse complement strand
TCATCATCAATATTCACTTTGACACTTATACACACATTCACTATGACACTTATACACACATTCACTATGACACTTATTTACCCATAGCATCACTTACATTACACTTCATACACAAAGCGGTCACAAACACATCACATTAGCACACACCCATTCACTCTATACATCACATTCACCATGACACTTACACTACCATGTATCACTATTCCTACATTATCTTATACACATGTATAAACACACGACCAAACCTTTGGTCTTCCATGGGTCAATTTTTAGCCCATCCTAATTTTAGGCACTTAAACATTTTTATTAAAAACATATACTTTACAGACCTTAAAGCAGTAAATCAGTAAATCAATAGAGGTGTTACCTAACACCTAGGGGATTAGTATGCTTTTGTTTTACTGTTTTACTGCTTTAACTCATGTTTTACTGTTTTAACTTATATGTTTTACTGCTTTAACCCATATGTTAACATACATACCTAAAGCAGTAAATCAGTAATCAAAGTAGAGGTGTTACCTAACACCTAGGGGGATTAGTATGCTTTTTTTCAGCTTTACTGCTTTAACTCATGTTTTACTGCTTTAACTCATGTTTTACTGTTTAACTCATATGTTTTACTGCTTTAACTCACATATTCATTAACATTACATACCTTAAGCAGTAAATCAGTAAATCAATAGAGGTGTGACCTAACACCAAGGGGGATTAGTATGCTTTTGTTACTGCTTTACTGCTTTAACTCATGTTTTACTGCTTTAACTTTCTCTGCTTTACTGCTTTAACTTTCTGCTTTACTGCTTAACTTTCTGTTACTGTTTTTAACTTTCTGCTTACTGTTTTTTAACTTTCTGTTTACTTTTAACTCATATATTTTATTAACATTATGTTTTTTATTTTGTTTTAATACTTTTTATTTATTTTTATTATTATTTTTATTTATTTTTATTATTATTTTTATTATTTTTATTATTTTATTTTTATTATACTTTAGTGTTATTTACTTTATGCCTATTTTTATTATTTTTTATAAACACACACACAATAACAGTCACAATACATCAATATCAACACACACACACATCATCATCACACGCACACAAACACACACATACACCCTACACATATGTCAATAATATCTACTATGACATCTTTATACACACATTCACTCATGACACTTACATTTTTACCCATAGACACTTTCATTTATTACTCATAGCATGTGGTACACACACATTCACTGGTGATATTTATATCACATTCACTATGACACTTACATTTGTCCATAGACACTTACATTTACACTTACACTCACACACAGATTTACTTACACTCACACAGATTTACTTACACTCACACAGATTTACTTACACTCACACACACAGATTTACTTACACACAGATTTACTTACACTTGCACACAGATTTACACACTCACACACACACACACACACACACACACCCACACACACACACACACACACTCACTTACACATATAACGTATAATTTATTAAAACATTTTATGTTTTAATTAAACACGTACATTTATATTACTCATTCAAATATAACTAAAATTATTTCAAAGTTTCTTAAAACTTCTATAATAAATCAATCATTATCTTTGAGCAAAGAATTTATTATTAACTGTTAATACTTTTTGTTTATAAATTTTATAACAAAATTTTATGAAATTTTATTAAAAACATATATTTTACGTACCTTAAAGCAATAAATCAGTAAATCAGTAAGGCCAGCCCCTAGCACCCCTCTACATCAAGCTATGCCACGTTTTGTTCTATTGACTTACTGCTTTACATCATCTTTAGCCATGTAATAAGTATAAAAATAACAAAATAAGTTCTTCTTTGCTAACATAACATGTATTTTATTAAAATCATTCTAAGTTTTTATTTAAAAATAACAATTATTCACTTACATTTATATTATTCACTCGATGTTAACTAAAAATATTTCAAAGTTTTTTTAAATAATTCGGGTTTTCTTTATTATTATTATTATTATCTATGTACATTGACAATCCATCACGAGAAAACACAACAACCCGCACTCCTTACAGATACGAAACTGACCTCTCTCTGTAAAATGTGTTGAAATAACTACTTTAGGTCTAAATTTAGGATAATCCTTTTTGTAACCCGAGGCGATTTAAGCCTAATTCCAGGTCAAAATATATTTCAAACTGACCTTTTTCTGTAAAATGTGGTGCAATAACTATGTTAGGCCTAAATTTAGGCCTAAATTTAGGATAAGCCTTTTTGTAGACGGGCTAATTTAATCCTAATACCAGGTCAAAAGGTAATTCCCGTATAGACAAGAATCATTGTTATTATTATTTTTATAAATATATTTCAAACTGAAACATGCTGGATCGGAAAGATCCTTTAAGCAGGTAAAAAGGAAATGTTTTCCTTACTTGTGATTGGTCGGGGTAATCCTTATCTCTATATGACCTCGTATGTGATTGGTCGAGAATTATTTTATCGTCTTTTGAAAATTAACGTTGTTCTTTAAACTTGTATTTGAGCAGGTGTGTGTTTTATTATCTTTTAGACCCAAACTCATTTTAAAATCATAGTCATTTTAGCTGTTAAGCGGTGCACAAGTTATCTGATTTGTATTAAAAGTGTTTTATTTTTACTAAGTGTATATCATATTTATAATAAATACTTACATTGAGGAATAATTATTAATTTCACTAGAATAGATAATAATTAATTCACTAGTTCATAAGCTAACCACCAGGGCTCAGCATGAGCCCCACCCGCAAAGGCAGCCAACCCCGCACCCGCTGGTGCGTCCCGCCGCGTCCCCGCCCGCCGCGTACCCGCCCGCCGCGTGCGCCCGCAGGCGCAATATTTCCGCGTTCCCGCCCGCCGCGGGCGCCCGCAGGCGCAATATTTCCGCGAATGAAATATATATATATATATATATATATATATATATATATATATATATATATATATATATATATATATATATATATATATATATATATATATATATATATATATATATGTCGAGTTATATATATATATATATATATATATATATATATATATATATATATATATATATATATATATATATATATATATATATATATATATTGTGTGTGCGGGTGAGTGTAAGTGTCTATGGGTGAACGTAAGTGTCTATGTGTATGTGCGTATGTGTGAATAAGAGATATAGTGTATGTGTGTATAAGTGTAAGTGTAAGTGTCTATGGTAAGTGTAACTGCTTATAAGCTGAATCATCAATATAGGTGGTATCAAAGATGAAGCCATCAAAGATGAGTCATCAAAGATGAACCACTAAAGCTGAGGTACCAAAGCTAAGTTATTAAAGTTGAGGCATCAAAGCTGAGGCATCAAAAGCTGAGGTATCAAAGTTGAGGCATCAAAAGCTGAGGCATCAAAGTTGAGGCATCAAAACTGAGACATCAAAGTTGAGGCATCAAAAGCTGAGGCATCAAAGTTGAGGGATCAAAATATCGAGTGGGTGGGTGCGTATGTGTAAGTGTGTGTGTGTGTGTGTGTAAGTGTGTGTGTGTGTGTGTGTGTGTGTGTGTGTGTGTGTGTGTGAGTGCGTGCATGTGTGTTCTAAATAATAATAACAATAGGCATGAAGTAAATAACACTAAGTATAATAATAAAATAAAATGTTTTAATAAATTATACGCTATATGTGTAAGTGAGTGTGCGTGTGAGTGTGTGTGTGTGTGTGTATGTGTGCGTGTTTGTGTATGTGTGTTCTAAATAATAATAACAATAGGCATGAAGTAAATAACACTAAGTATAATAATAAAATAAAAATAAAATGTTTTAATAAATTATACGTTATATGTGTAAGTGAGTGTGCGTGTGTGTGTGTGTGTATGTGTGCGTGTGTGTGTGTGTGTGTATGCGTGTTCTAAATAATAATTCGCGCGGGAATATTGCGCCTGCGGGCGCACGCGGCGGGCGGGGACGCGGCGGGCGGGGACGCGGCGGGACGCACCTGCGGGTGCGGGGTTGGCTGCCTTTGCGGGTGGGGCTCATGCTGAGCCCTGGTGGTTAGCTTATGAACTAGTGAATTAATTATTATCTATTCTAGTGAAATTAATAATTATTCCTCAATGTAAGTATTTATTATAAATATGATATACACTTAGTAAAAATAAAACACTTTTAATACAAATCAGATAACTTGTGCACCGCTTAACAGCTAAAATGACTATGATTTTAAAATGAGTTTGGGTCTAAAAGATAATAAAACACACACCTGCTCAAATACAAGTTTAAAGAACAACGTTAATTTTCAAAAGACGATAAAATAATTCTCGACCAATCACATACGAGGTCATATAGAGATAAGGATTACCCCGACCAATCACAAGTAAGGAAAACATTTCCTTCTTACCTGCTTAAAGGATCTTTCCGATCCAGCATGTTTCAGTTTGAAATATATTTATAAAAATAATAATAACAATGATTCTTGTCTATACGGGAATTACCTTTTGACCTGGTATTAGGATTAAATTAGCCCGTCTACAAAAAGGCTTATCCTAAATTTAGGCCTAAATTTAGGCCTAACGTAGTTATTGCACCACATTTTACAGAAAAAGGTCAGTTTGAAATATATTTTGACCTGGAATTAGGCTTAAATCGCCTCGGGTTACAAAAAGGATTATCCTAAATTTAGACCTAAAGTAGTTATTTCAACACATTTTACAGAGAGAGAGGTCAGTTTCGTATCTGTAAGGAGTGTGGGTTGTTGTGTTTTCTCGTGATGGATTGTCAATGTACATAGATAATAATAATAATAATAAAGAAAAACCCGATTAAAAAACTTTGAAATATTTTTAGTTAACAACGAGTGAATAATATAAATGTAAGTGAATAATTGTTATTTTTAAATAAAAACTTAGAATGATTTTAATAAAATACATGTTATGTTAGCAGAGAAGAACTTATTTTGTTATTTTATACTTATTACATGGTTAAAGATGATGTAAAGCAGTAAGTCAATAGAACAAAACGTGGCATAGCTTGATGTAGAGGGGTGCTAGGGGCTGGCCTTACTGATTTACTGATTTATTGCTTTAAGGTACGTAAAATATATGTTTTTAATAAAATTTCATAAAATTTTAGTAAAAGTTATTTTAAAACTTGATAGTTATAAAATTTATAAACAAAAAGTATTAACAGTTAATAATAAATTCTTTGCTCAAAGATAATGATTGATTTATTATAGAAGTTTTAAGAAACTTTGAAATAATTTTAGTTATATTTGAATGAGTAATATAAATGTACGTGTTTAATTAAAACATAAAATGTTTTAATAAATTATATGTTATATGTGTGTGTGTGTGTGTGTGGGTGTGTGTGTGTGTGTGTGTGTGTGTGTGTGTGTGTGTGTGTGTGTGTGTGTGTAAATCTGTGTGCAAGTGTAAGTAAATCTGTGTGTAAGTAAATCTGTGTGTGAGTGTAAGTAAATCTGTGTGAGTGTAAGTAAATCTGTGTGAGTGTAAGTAAATCTGTGTGTGAGTGTAAGTGTAAATGTAAGTGTCTATGGACAAATGTAAGTGCCATAGTGAATGTGTGTATAAGTATCAGTGAATGTGTGACCATGTGTATAAGTGTAAATAAAGTGTCTATAAGAAAACAAAAGGTCAAGAAGGAATGTGTGTATAAAAGGTCATAGTGAATGTGTGTATATGTGTGAGTGTATGTGTGTGTTGTGTGTGTGTGTGGTGTGTGTGTGTGTGTGTGTGTGTGTGTGTGTGTGTGTTTTAAATAATAATAACAATAGGCATGAAGTAAATAACACTAAAGTATAATAAAAATAAAATAATAAAAATAATAAAAATAATAATAAAAATAAATAAAAATAATAATAAAATAAATAAAAAAGTATTAAAACAAAATAAAAACATAAAGTTAATAAAATATATGAGTTAAGCAGTAAAGCAGAAAGTTAAAACAGTAAAGCAGAGAGTTACAGTAAAGCAGAAAGTTAAAGCAGTAAAACATGAGTTAAATCAGTAAAACAGTTAAACAAAAGCATACTAATCCCTTGGTGTTAGGTCACACCTCTATTGATTTACTGGATTTACTGCTTTAAGGTATGTAATGTTAATGAATATGTGAGTTAAAGCAGTAAAACATATGAGTTAAAGCAGTAAAACATGAGTTAAAGCAGTAAAACATGAGTTAAAGCAGTAAAACAGTAAAAACAAAAGCATATTATCCCCCTAGGTGTTAGGCAGTGCAACACTCTATTGATTTACTGATTTACTGCTTTAAGGTATGTACGTTAATAAATATGAGTTAAAGCAGTAAAACATATATAAAACATGAGTAAAACATGAGTTAAAGCAGTAAAACAGTAAAACAAAAGCATACTAATCCCCTAGGTGCACCCCTATTGATTTACTGATTTACTGCTTTAAGGTCTGTAAAGTATATGTTTTTAATAAAAATGTTTAAGTGCCTAAAATTAGGATGGGCTAAAATTGACCCATGGAAGACCAAAGGTTTGGTCGTGTGTTTATACATGTGTATAAGTGTAAATGTAAGTGTGTAACTAGTGTGTAAGTGTCATAGTGAATGTGTGTATAAGTGTAAGTGGGTGTGTATGTGTGTGTGTTTGTGACCGCTTGTGTATAAGTGTAAATGTAAGTGTCTATGGGTAAATGTAAGTGTCATAGTGAATGTGTGTATAAGTGTCATAGTGAATGTGTGTATAAGTGTCATAGTGAATGTGTGTGTG
>JABUQX010143102.1:10000-12500 GCA_015478945.1 Trachelipus rathkii | reverse complement strand
ATATATATATATATATATATATATATATATATTAAAAATTCGAAAATCTGATACCTGCAAATTAAAATTAAATTTATGAAAAATTTTTGAAAATGCCATTTGAATATATATATATATATATATATATATATATATATATGAAAGTCATATATATATATATATATATATATATATATATATATATATATATATATATATATATATATATATATATATATATATATATATATATATATATATATATATATATATATATATATATATATATATATATATATATATATATATATATAATAAGTAGCTACCAAAATTTTAACAACCGATTATATGCTTTGTCATAATAGTTAGCTGCAGGTTCTGTTTTCATTTTAAATCAAACAGGAATAGAGTTAAATATCGGTTCCCTTAAATGAAATGTTTTAGCTACCGGTTCTATGTACCGTCTCCGGCTCACCACTATATATATATATATATATATATATATATATATATATATATATATATATATATATATATATATATATAGTATATATATATATATATATATATATATTCCACGTCTTTCTTGGTGGAATTCAAGGTCAATGAAAAATGAGTTTCTGTAATTTTCTTATTCAATTTATTTGTTTAACTCCCAAAATAGAAACTAAAGGGTAATTAGAAATAAAGTAATACAAAAAGAAATTATACAAAATTATGCGCGCACATAAGTATTATTAGAATACATATGCATACACATTACATAACAACAAATACATACACACACACATGTATATATATATATATATATATATATATATATATATATATATATATATATATATATATATATATATATATATATATATATATATATATATATATATCAATATATACATAGATATACATATATATAGATATATATATATAAATATATATATATATACTTAATTGTCAAAATTAACTGCATGCATGTCAAAGCATGGTATAAGGTCAGAACGAACCCACAATTCTGCCACTAAGATCACTTACCAACATGGTGACTCCTGGTCCAAGATAAGAGCTGAGCCGGCGTGTTGTGCATCCAGTAAACGAGGTTTGAAAAAGACAATAATATTGGAAATGCACAACCTTCACGGCGCGTATCTCAGTCCAATGCGCGACCCTCTCTGGCAAGGATGACTGCCTGACACCATCCTGGCATGCTCTCGATGAAGTGGGCGAATGTCCTGGACAGTGATTTGATCCCATACATCGTGCAGTGCCTGTCGCAGGTCCGGGAGGGTCCGTGGAGGGGGTTGCAGCTGTCGGATCCGACGTTTCAGGATATCCCACAAATGTTCGATTGGGTTGAGGTCCGGACTATATGCTGGCCACTCCAACGCCGTAATTTGAACCGTCCTAAGGTAGTCGTTCACACATTGGGCCTTGTGTGGTCTTGCATTGTCATGCATTAGGATGAAAGAGTCACCGATGTAGGGGGCATATGGCACGACATATGGTTCGAGGATGTCTGTGATATACCTTACGGCTGTAAGAGTGCCTCCATCGAAGATGTGCAACTCCGTAGGCCCCGATAAAGAGATGCCTCCCCAGACCATAACCGACCCACCTCCAAACGGCGGCACCTGCAGCACATTGCATTGCGCGAACCTCTCCGTCGGTCGTCGGTATACTCTAGCACGCCTGTCCGAGGCGTACAGAGACACTCTCGACTCGTCCGTAAAGAGCACCTTTGCCCAATCGTCGACCGTCCAATGGATGTGTTCTCGGGCAAATGCCAGTCGCGCCCTTCGATGTGCCGTGGTGTGCGGTGGACCTATGGCAGGCCTCCGGGGCCGGTAATTATGTTCCGCAAGGCGTCGACGCACTGTATTGTCACTCACCCTGGT
This sequence comes from Trachelipus rathkii, assembly GCA_015478945.1. Lineage (NCBI taxonomy): Eukaryota > Metazoa > Arthropoda > Malacostraca > Isopoda > Trachelipodidae > Trachelipus > Trachelipus rathkii. The sequence goes on along the minus strand of JABUQX010143102.1, from coordinate 10,629 downwards.
GCCGTGTACCTCCGCCAGCTGTATCTGCAGATGTCGTGCCGTTGTGTGGCGCTCTCGTAATGCACGCAGACGTATAAATCGGTCTTCCACGGGTGTCGTGGCCCTGGGCCTACCTTGTCCTCGCCGGCGATCATGTGTCAGGGTTTCCTGGTACCGTTGGACCACCCGTGCAATCGTTGTGTGCGCTACACCGAACCGTCGACCAAGTGCCCGGTACCCGTGTCCTTCGGCGTGGAGTGTTGTTATCTGCACGCACTGATCTCTTGACAGTTGACGCACTATCCTCTCCATGTTTATCGGAGTCGCTTCGTACGTGAATGATCCCTCGCTCGATTATACCCCCGACATAACCTACCCTCCCCTCTCCCACGTCTAGTTACGTGGTTTATGTTTTCCTAAATTTATCGCGGTGACGATATACTGCAGCGAATTCTCTGTGGGGGGGTTACATAGTTACATTGATGCTGTCGTCTGTGTTGGTGTGGGGTTTCATGGGGTTAGGGGCCTTCCCGTTCCTGCGAGTGACATTTACCCTAGTGGTGCGTTATTTTTCACGAGTAGTATATATATAAACTGGTATTATTATCGTAGGTTCATTAGATTTTCGAGAGAGAGAGAGAGAGAGAGAG
>JABUQX010143102.1:5000-7500 GCA_015478945.1 Trachelipus rathkii | reverse complement strand
TTTGTTGATATATACGTCGTTTGATATATATTGTTTCGCTTATGTATTCGCTGTTTCAAGACTTACATGGGGTTGAATATATTGCGGCATCTTTATGATTTTCAAATTTTGGTTTTAGTAATTTTTTAAGTGTATTGTTATATTTTGTTACTATATTTAAATTTGGTGTTTTATAATTAATATCGGAGTTAACTATTAGTATGTATTTATGTTGAATATATTTTTCGTTATTTGCTTTTATTTTATTTTTCTTGTTAATAAAGATCTGTTTTGCTTTTTTTAAACTTAGGTATATTACATTTTTAGGGTAATTTAATTTTATGAAGGTGTCAATTATGTCTTTAATTTCGGGATCAATTGTTTGTTTACTACAAATTCGGTATGCTCGTAATACTAATGTAATAATTAATCCTTTTTTGATATGTAGTTTGTATCGTGAGAACCAATGAATATATTTAGGGCTGTGTGTTGTTTTTTTGTATACGGAGAAAATAAGGTTGTTAGGGTCATTCCAATTTATCAATACATCAAAGAAAGGGAGGGTTTTGTTGATGGAGTATTCCGTAGTAAATTTGATTGAAGGTATTAAGTTGTTAATATGAGTATGAAATTCGTAAATTTTAAAGGTACTTGGGGGTAAAATTCAATCTTTCGTCTGAGCTTCGATATTCGATATATCGAACTATATCGATATAATTCAATATGTTATATATATATATATATATATATATATATATATAAGTAGATATATATATAAATATATATATATATATATATATATATATATATATATATATATAGGAACTTTCGCTTTAAAAGGATGTTAACCGATATATATCGAACGAGCGATGTAATCGATTTTTTTTTCGATTATTTCAAGGCAATAAAGCGTGAAGGTTGACAAAAAGTTTTTTTTTTTTTTACACTAAAGGAATACCCAAGATTAAATAGCAAAGATGTCAAAGAGTCAGGAGTGGACGACGGGGACTTCGTCCCCTGTCCTCTCCGTCGGCTCGAGCTCCTAATGTCAAATAAAAAAAAAAAAAATTAAAACAAAATTAACATATAAAAATTAACATGATATAAAAAGCAACATGTGACTTTTTCTCTTCTTTTATTGGAGTTTAAGTTAATACGTCACAGTGCATGGGTAGACGATTAGTGTTCAGCGATATTTCGATATCTGATACTTTATGCAACATCCCTTAAAGGAAGTCTATATATATATATATATTATATATATATATATATATATATATTATTATTATTATTATATATATATATATATATATATATATATAGGTTATTATATATATTATTATATATATATATATATTATATATATATCAGCAGTTCAAAGCTGACATCATGTAACTAGAGAACGGCAGCACCTACAGTAAAATAAATTATATATTTGGCTTCAAAGCAAATTTCTGCAATGATTTTTGATATCATATATATATATATATATATATATATATATATTATATTATATATATATATTAGTTATATATATATATATATATATATATATATATATATTTATATATATATATATATATTTTTAAAATGCTTATTTGTAAACCGTTAAAATTCTATGGGTAGACCGCCCTGACAGTGAGTCTCGGCCTCTGGGAACGAGACAGGGTAGGACTATTTCTCTTCCGGGAGTGGCCCCGGAACCCCGTCTTTGGCATTTGGTGTCGCGGGGTTCCCTCCGTCCTCCTCGTAGGGGCGGGAAAACGTCCCCATCTGTTCCCTGTCGGCTCGAGCCCCCTAGGGGCCGTGGGGATATATATATATATATATATATATACTATATATATATATATATATATATATATATATATATATATATATATATATATATATATATATATATATATATATATATATATATATTTCCAGACGAATAATGAAAAAAAATAAAAACCCTCCTTAGAATTTTCCGCTGATTCCAAATATATAATTTGTTTTACTGTAGGTGCTGCCGTTCTCTAGTTACATGATGTCAGCTTTAGACACTGCTGATATATATATATATATATATATATATATATATATATATATATATATATATATATATATATATATATATATATATATATAGCAAAAAGTATATTTATCGTTAAATATATATATATATATATATATATATATATATATATATATATATATATATATATATATATATATATATATCTTGTAATAACTACTAAACTTCACGTAGTGTTTAAGATAGTGATTTACTTGCCCCTAGTTAGTTTGAATCTTTCGTCATTAGAATATAAAAAAAATTGTAGCTATTTTCCTTAAAAATTTTGCCATATAATTTACCTGAGACCATCTGCTTTGTGTCTTGTAAAATGCAATGAAAATACTGTAGGAAGCCTTGTAAAGTTCATTCTCATTATAAATATGTATTAAATGACATAAATTAATATTTAAAAGTCACTAAATAAATAAATAAATTCTAATCTAAAATATATCCATCTGCAAC
>JABUQX010143101.1:0-11948 GCA_015478945.1 Trachelipus rathkii | reverse complement strand
AAATATATTTGACTATGGTGAAGTTCAAAATACATTTAAATGTTGTTTTTTTTTATATAGGTATAAATCCAAAAAAGTAAACGGGATATTTATATTCTCTTGTTTAAATTTCCCTTCAAAATTTTCTTTAGGGTAAGATCCCTGGGAATGACCATATATATATATATATATATATATATATATATATATATTAAGGGAATATATATATATATATATATATATATATATATATATATATAGTATATAGCAGTAGTTATATATATATATATATATATATATATATATATATATATATATATATATATATATATATATAGAAAAAGAAATAATATATATATTATATATATAAAAAAATATAAAAAAGAGCATAAACACCTGGAAATCTCTGTCTATATATATATGTTAGCAGCCTGATTAATCGTTACCAGAAGGGTCAGTGTAACAGTGGAATATATTCAGCAGTACATTTAGAATATTTTTGAATCCTCTGTAAAATTTCACATAGGAAAATGTAAAAATAAAAAAATTTTGCTTTATACGGCACACTAGGGGGCTCGAGCTGGGGAACATAGAGGGGGATGTTTTCCATACCCCGTGGGAGGGGCGGAGGAACCCCAAGACACCCAAATACCAAAGAGCGGGGGTCCTTAGACCTCACCGGAGGGGGGAAATAATCCTACCCCGTAGTTCCCCGGAAGGCCGAGAGACCCCGACTCCTGCCATCGGGGCGGTATACCCTTGGGTATTCTTTAGTAAAAAAAAAAAAAAAATTAATAGAAAGTCTTTATTTTAACGAGAAACCAATAAAAGGTCTCTAAATAGGCCTTCTAATCATATTACTATAATTATTAGCAATAATTTTTATTTTTTTTTATTTTTTTTACATTTTCTTATGTGAAATTTTACGAGGATTCCAAAAATGTATTCCTTTTCGCTGTAGCTATTGTTTTTTTTTTTTTTTTTTTTTTTTTTTTTTTTTTTTTTTTTTTTTACATTTTCTGGGCCAGCATTGGACCAGCATTCCACCAATGTATTCCGTTTTACTGTAGCATTAATAGTTTTTAAGATATATATGACGGCTAATCCAGACGCTGACCATATATATATATATATATATATATATATATATATATTAGTTATATATATATATATATATATATATATATATATATATATATATATATATATATATATATATATATATATATATATATATATATATATATATATATATATATATATATATATATATATATATACGGGTTATATATCTATATATATTTATATATATATTTTTTTATATATATATAAATAAAAATACAAACTATATATATATATATATATATATATATATATATATATATATATATATATATATATATATATATATAAATATAGTTATAGTATATATAGTTATATATATATATATATATAGTATATATATATATATATATATATATATATATATATGTTATTTATATATATATATATATATATATATATATATAATAGTATATATAGGTATATATATATATATATATATATATATATATATATATATATATATATATATATATATATATATATATATATATATATATATATATATATATATATTATATATATATATATATATATATATATATTTATTTTTATTTATTTATTATGTCAATACTTTTCCGCTTGATCGGGGTAGTGGTACGTGCAGCCTCCCTCATTCACACCTCCCTTCATCTCGCCCCCACCCACCTCCTCCACCCCACCCTATCCCTCGCCAACACCCTAACACCCTACCCTCTTCCTCCCTCCTCCAGCATCTCCTTTATTCCATCCATCCACCTCCTTCTTGGTCTCCTCCTTCCTCTCCTTCCTATCCCCTCCGCCTCCCAAACTCTCCTAACCACTCTCTGTTCCTCCATTCTCACTAGATGCCCATACCATCTTAACATTCCCTTCTCCGCTCTTCCCACCAACCCCTTTCTCCAATCACATCTCTCCCTCACCACCCTATTCCTAATCCTCTCCCTTCTGCTAACCCCACAAACCGCTCTCAACCCCTTTCATCTCAAATACTTCCAACTTCTTCCTGGACCTGGCATTCAACCCCACGTTTCACACCCATACAACACCGCTGGTACACAAATTTTTTCAAACATACTTATCTTCCCCCCTTTCCATAATTCTCTCAGACCACTCAGAGCTCTCATTCCTTCTCCTACTCTATGTTCTATCTCCTCCTTCATCCCTCCCCCCTTACCCAAATCCATCCCTAAATATCTAAAAACCTTTACTTCTTCCAATACTACACCCCCTACTCTAACCTCTAACCCCTCCCCCTCCTCTCTTTCCTCCTCCTCAAACACCAACACTTTACTCTTACCTGGATTTATTTTAAGCCCCTTTTGTCCACACATTCTCTCAAACTCCCTCACCAAATTCCTCAGCCCTTCCGCATTCTTCGCCACTAGGGCAGTATCGTCCGCAAACAATATCATGTTCACTTCCCTTCATCATTCCCATTCATCAATTCCACCCTCTCCCTCACCATTCCTCTGCAAACACTCTCCATAAACAAATTGAATAGCCACGGCGACATTACACACCCCTGCCTCAATCCTCTCACCACCCCAAACATCTCACTCTCCCCTCCTAACACTCTCACACACATTCTACTATTCCTATAAAAGGCCCTAATACCTTTACCTAATTTACCCCCCACTCCATTCTCCTCCAACACCCTCCACAATTCACCCCTCCTCACTCTATCATATGCTTTCTCTAAATCTAAAAAACACCCATACACTTTCCCTTTCCTCTCTATACTTTTCTCCACAAGCATCTTTAGTGTAAACACTTGGTCCACACACCCTCTTCCCTCCCTAAATCCTCCTTGTTCTTCCCCCATTCTCCCCTCCGTTAAACCTCTCACTCTCTCAATCAGTATTCTCCCATACACTTTCCCTACCACACTTAAAAGACATATACCTCTATAATTCCCACATTCCATCCTATCCCCTTTCCCCTTATACAGGGGAACCAAACAACCATCCTCCCAATCCTGTGGTACCTCACCACTCCTCCAGCATATATTATATATCCTATACAGCCATTCCTCCACCCCTATACCTCCCTTCTGCAACATTTCCATTCTCACACCATCCAGACCTGCGGACTTCCCTTTTTTACCTTTATTCAAGGCCCTAATAATTTCCTCCATTTGTATTTCATCCTCCCCCTCCCTCCCCAAATCACTCCCCATCCTCACCTCTTTCAAAACTTTCCCCCCCTCCCCCCCCCCCTTCATTCAATAATCCACTAAAATACTCCCCCCCACCTCTTCCTCACCCTATCCTCTCCTCCTATCCACTCCCCATCTCCTCCCTTAATCCTCTCCCCCACCCCCTCCTTCTTCTTCCTTTTTTTATTTACTTCTTTCCAGAACATCTTGCTCCCCGATTCAAAATTTTCCGTCACTTTTCTACACCATTCATCTTTTGCTCTTCTCTTCGTCCTCTCCACCGCCCTCTTTGCTTCCACTCTAACCCTTCTATATTCCTCCCAGCTTTCCTCTCTCCTACTTCCCAACCATTTCACATAAGCCTCCTTTTTCCTTTTCACCACCTCCTTCACCTCCTCATTCCACCATTCACTCCCTTTCCTTCTGCTTGCACCCACCCTTTTTACTCCACATACCCTTCTAGCCTCTTCACATACTGCCTCTTTAAATCTCATCCACTCCCTCCCTCCCCCACTCCCGTCCTCTAACGTCTCTCCACCTAATCCTCCATACCTCTCCTAAACTCCCTCTTACACTCTGTCTCCTCCAATTTTTCCACCTTTATCACTTCTACTCTCCTCTTTTCTCCCCTCTCCCTAACCGTAACCTCTCCTCCCACCCTTATCCTAGCAACCACCAAATAGTGATCCGATATCCCCTCCCCGCCCCTCTAAATACATTTAAATCTAGTAATCTATCTCTATCCTTCCCATTTACACACACATAATCCAGTACCGCCCCCCCCCTGTTATCTCACTCTTCCATGTATACTTATGATTTTCACTTTTTTTGAACCAAGTATTCCCCACTATCATTCTTCTTTCAACACACAACTCTAACAGACTTTCTCCATTAACATTCCTCTCCCCTACCCCAAATGGTCCTATTATTCTTCCCACCCCCTCCCTTCCCACTCCTGCATTCAAATCTCCCAATAAACAAATTTTTTCATTTACCCCAAAACTTTCCCAACACTCATTCAATTCTCCCCAAAATCTTTCTCTCTCCTCCTCTCTCGCTCCATTCACTGGTGCATATGCACAAATAAAAACCCACATTTCCCCCCCGAATTTCACTTTTACCCACATTATCCTAGAACTCACCTGGCTGCACAACCTTACCTTATCCCACACCTCTTTCCTCATAACTATTCCCACCCCTTCCCTCGCCCTCACTCTCTCGTTCACCCCTGATATCATAACCCCCTTGTATTTTCCAAAGTCCATCTCCCTCTTTCCCTTCAACTTAGTTTCAGTTAACCCTAGCACATCCAACCTTTTTTCTTCAAACATTAACCCCACTTCCTCCCTCTTCAAATCCTCGTTTACCCCTCTCACGTTCATACATCCCACCCTAATTACCTCTCTCCTCCCCATCTTTTCCCTTCTTCTATATATATATATATATATATATATATAATAAATATGTTAATTTTGAAAAGTAGTATATCTATATATATATATATATATATATATATATATATATATATATATATATATATATATATATATATATATATATATATATATATATATATATATATATATATGTCACCTTCAGGCTGCACGCTATGTTAAACTTCCCTATTGAAATACTTCAAAACACCTAAGGCCACCACCCCGCTCACCAAATATACCAATATACCCACAATAAAACAATAACAATAAGAAAAGGTTAAAATGATAATATAAAATATAAAATATAAAAGGTTAAAACCTACACTCCATCAATTTATATTATATACCCCCGTTAAAACTTTATTTATTTATTAAAATCTTTATTTAATTATTTAAAATATATATATATATATATATATATAATATTATAGTTATATATATATATAAATATTTATATATATATATAAAATATATATATATATATATATATATATATATATATATATATATATATATATATATATATATATATATATTTAGTATTAACAATAGAATTAAAAGTTACTATCAATGCTACACACGAGACTTGTTCGTGGCTAGCATGTAATTAATCGTGACGTCACGATTTCACAGGAGCGTGAGCCAATCAGAGTGAGAATTATTTCTCTTAGTAAATATTTTCCAAATTTATATTTTTCTACATAAACTATTATATACTTCTACCAATCCACAGAATCCCTTCTTACAGTAAAATGATTGATTGACGTTTAAGCAAAATCGAAGTCGTGAAATGTTGAAAAGCCCCAAGACGTCCTTCTTGACAAATCTCGTCGAGACGTAAATGATGATGAAGGATTACTTGTAGAATAGTTTACGGTCGCCAGGTTGACCAACAAATAAGTACTAAAGAAAGAGGAATTGAAGAAAATTCTTACACTCTTGAAAAAATGAAGAAAACCTCTTAAAGACACTTGCAAGTCTTGAGTCACACAGACGACATTTCTTGGCGTCGTGAATGAATAAATGAATCTTGCTCAATATTTATTTTGGTCAAATATATATTACAAATTTATATACAGTATAGTTGTATATTCTTGTCAATAGATTTTCAAAGATATTATAAATAAATATATTACATACACGAAATACCTTCAATGCTTATGTGCTAATTAGAATAGTTAATGTTAATGCAAAATCTTCTTCACAAAGATCGTAGAATCACTTTATTAAAACAATAGTACAAACTAGTCCATTGGCGAAATTTGAAATGCTACACAGTTATATTGCAGTCTAGCATAAATGTTTTAAACGTGATGATTTAATTATTCAAATATATCATAAGTAAGTAAATATATAATTGCACTTTTAAGTATCACATATAATTTCTTCTTAAGAATATTAAAATAGAATAGACACATATAAATCTACCACATTGAAAAGGCATTCGTAAATAATAATCACAAACCAAAGTCAGAGAAATACGCACATGGAAGAAATACGCACATATTTATTTATTTTGCTTCCGTATATATATATATATATATATATATATATATATATATATATATATATATATATATATATATATATATATATATATATATATATATATATATATATATATATATATATTAAATAATATATAATATAAATATATATATATATATATATATATATATATATATATATATATATATATATATATATATATATATATATATATATATATATATATAGTTTCAAATGTTAGTTTGTTAAAACTTTAAAGCTCTTTAATAATTTAAAGATTAAGGATATATATCATATTTTTTTTAGTCTTTTGGTCAGATATGATGGCATGTAGTTTAAAAGTTCTTAAAATCAGAAAGCTGTTAGTTTTTTTAAGAAAATTAGCGACGGCAAGCTTCTGGCAATTCCAGAAGCTTGCCGCTAAAGAATTTTCTTAAAAAACTTAACTTAACTTTTCTGAACTTAGAAATTTTTTTGAACTTAGAAAATTTTTTCAGAAAATGAAAGGGATCAAAAAGTAAAGTTTTACCCATAATTTTTTAGTCTTTTGGTCAGATATGGCATGTAGTTTAAAAGTTCTTTTAACAATTTCATTTACCTATTTCTGTATTGCATTTTTAAAGCAAGATTTATCAAAAGTGTATTTTTGTTAGGGGTAGTCATTTTGGATATCAAACCCTTTTAAGTTGTTTATCAAAATAATTAGTCAGTTTAGTAAATGGTGTCATATAGGCCTATTCATATTATTATATATTATTATAGTTATAATATTAGTTATTAGTTTGACTTAATATTATCACTACAACAAAAAAAATATTAAAATAATTTTTTTACACTTTTTGTATGAATCAGTTCTTCTAAATAAATTTATTTCATTAAATGTCTCATTATTACTTTCAATGAATTATAACTAATTTTATTTTCAAAACTACCTTTTAAAAATATAGGTCTCCGGCCGGAGAAAGCCGGAGACTAGTGGTCTCCGGCCGGAGCCGGAGATCTTGAAAAAGGCCGGAACTCCGGCCAAGCCGGAGCCGGAGCCGGAGATCCGGTGCATCCCTAATATATATATATATATATATATATTAGTGTTGGGAGATTTTTTGATATCATGTCTTTTTATGTAATATCCTTTTAAAGGAGTAGCACATATATATATATATATATATATATATATATATATATATATATATATATATATACAACATTTTTAAAATTAGATGTGTGTAGTTAAGTTATCTATATATATATATATATATATATATATATAATATATATGCCGCTACCGTGGCTCAAACGGTAGAGTGACGGAGTCGCATGGCAAGGTCGCAGGTTCGAATCCTAGTTCGGATCCTAGGTAGAAATACCTAGAGAAGCCCTCCTTGAATAGGGCTGCATTAGATGATAAGTATTGGGCTTTGTAATAATAATAATATATATATATATATATATACAAATATAATTATTTTCAAGTAAATATATATATATATATATATATATATATATATAGTATATATATATATATATATATATATATATATATATATATATATATATATAAATATATGGATTTCTAGGATAAAGAGGATGAATGAAGAATAGAGGTGTTGATAACATTAATTCATTATAGATTTCAAAAAGAAAACACAAAAATCTCTTAAAGAAATTTTATCGCTTTCATTGATGGATGTATAAATATTTTGTTTCCTGCTGAGTCCTCGTTTGAGGAATTAAAAATAGTCTGCTTGTTTTACTAGAAATTACTTCCCTTTAAGGGCCTCAAATTAAAGTGACACATTTATTTTCTGAAAGATACTTTTCATTGCTTTCAATTTTTATATATATATATATATATATATAGCAGTATATATATATATATAATATAGTATATATATATAGTATATATATATATATAAGGTATATATATATATTTATATATATATATATATATATATATAGTAGCAGTATATTATATATATTATTATAAATATAGTGTATATATATATATATATGTTATATATATATATATATGAAGATATATATATATATATATATATATATATATATATATATATATATTATATATATATATATATATATATATATATATATATATATATATATATATATATATATATATATATATATATATATATATATATATATATGAAGTGATTAAAAGCTCTCAAACTAATTTTTAGTTTCGTGAAAGAACCTTATTAAAATTTATATTAGTAATTGAACTGAAATTATCTTCTATTTCCTTCAAGCTAATTAAATTAGGTAAGGTGAGCTTTTTTGATTTCTACGTGGAAAGATGAACTGGAAAACATGCAATACCAAATTTTTACATTTTTTCAGTAGTCAATATTTATTAAAATTCTGTAAAAATATACAAAACTAAATATAAGACATATATTTACTTTTAATTTAGCTAGAAACTGAATATTATGTATTACAATAAATATTATTTCTTTTCAGAGTCGTAAATTTGAAACACGTCCCATCTAACTACAAGTAACATATGGTTGGAGGTTGGCCTTGAGGTAAATAATCTATGATGTTTTTGATTTTCTTATTGGGGGTTTTCCCCAATAGGAAAAGCGAAAACATCATGGTTGTTTCCTTGATTCAAAAACTTGGTTCTTTCATTTATCTACTAGACATTATCTTTAACAAAACTATAGACACCTTCTTTGGAAACAACTCAAACCTTCGTTTGCCTTTAATATTCTTCTTGTTTCTTTTTCCAATCTCTCTTCGAAAGATCACAATCTTTTTCTTATTAAATAAACTTCTAGGAGGTTGGGTGTTGTGAGGGACAAAATTTCTTCAAACCTCTCCTGGTTCCTGGTTCCAATTATCTTTGGAGGTGTCGCTTGTAATTGCCTAAAATATAAATCACATGTCTGGGGTGTTCCACTCACGCAGTTCTCCTGGCGCTCTTATATATCCTATTTACTTTCTTCTCGACGAATTGATGGGCACTCACTTTACTGTCGCCATTGCAACAGACGCTGCTCTTCTGAACATTCAAGTCACATACATCATTTAGTGAAAAGTACTCGTTCAACACATCTTTGAAAACAATTCTTTCCATCTCTGTCCATCTTTCTGACCCAAGATTTAACAGCTATGCTCAATCTTTTTAAATACTCCACTTGCAAGTCTGAATAGAATCCTATCTTTTTTTCATAACTTCCCTTTGTTTTGCAAACTTTCGAACAAAATGTAACATGATAAATCGGTCTTTAATTTGGGTATGAGTTTCGACTTCTTTTCAATTCTGTGAAATTTTATATATATATATATATAAATATTATTTAAGTTGCTAGTTAGCATATAGTTGGTTATTATGTTATATTATATTGAAGATATATATATATATATAGTTATTATTATATATATATATATATATATATTATATATATATATATATATATATATATATATCTCTGATATTGCCTCAAATAACATTGTGATTAAATATGAAGATATTTTACATATTATTATATATATATATATATATATATATTATTAAGTTATATATGTATATTATATATATATATATATTATATATTATTATTATTATTATTATTATAGCTATTATGTTATATATATATATATATATATACATATACATATCTTGTTAAAAGTCCATGATATGAAAAAAGAGAAAATAAAAATGGTCCGAAATACGTAGGTGAGAAATGTGCAGTGTCATTTTATGGTTTCTTAAAAATTGTAGTAAGTACAAAAATAGCTGTTACAAAAATGCGTTTTTAAGCAACTTACCTTTGTTCGGAAAGTTGTAAAAACTTTAAACTTAAAAGGGAGAAAATCATAAGAATGACATTTTCCATGTAACGGAAGAAGACTGAATCAATGAGTCATGGAAAGACATTTTTATTCCTTTGAACCCTTTTTGTTGTAACTTACTGTTTATTGACCTTTCCTTTTTATGTTTGGAACTTCTCATAAATGATTAAAAACTTAAAATGAAAGTTTACAGGAATTAGTCTTTGAGAAATAGTTTTTAAATTAATAACTTTTATTTATATTAAAGGCAAATGTGAGTTTTTAAATTTGTATAATGCCAAAAGGATTTTTCATCGTAAATATGATATATATATATATATATATATATATATATGGTTATTAGAATATATATAGTATATATATATATATATATAGTATATATATATAGCAGCAGCAAAGTTATATACATATATATGAAAGAAAGAGCAGTTATTATTGTTATATATATATATATATATATATATATAATATAATGTTATTATATATTATCACAACGATAATATTAACTATTATTTATCATATAATATATCAATAACTATATAATATAATATAATATAATATAATATAATATAATATAATATAATATAATATAATATAATATAATATAATATAATATAATATAATATAATATAATATAATGTAATTATAATATAATATAAAATAATATAATATAATACAATATAATATAATATATAATAATAATAATAATAATAATAATAATAATAATAATAATAATAATAATAATAATAATAACACACAATTATATAATAATAATAATAATAATGTAATAATAATAATAATAATAATAATAATAATAATAATAATAACTAAAAAAATAATAATAATAATAATAATAATAATAATAATAATAATAATAATTAATAATAATAATAATAATAATAATAATAATAATAATAATAATAATAATAATAATAAAATAAAAATTCTCAATAAAAATAAAGATAAAAATAAAAAATAAAATAAAATAAAATAAAAATAATCAAAATGGTCATAATACACACACACACACACACACACCCACACACACACACACACACACACACAAACACTCAAACACACACACACACTCAATAACTATCGAAACTTTACTTAATACATTAGACTGGCAATCATCGTACTAACTTGCTGATCACATGACTGCTATTTCTATGATGTCAAGCAGATGTGCAAACACATTTTCTAAATACAATTATAATTATAATTACAATTATAATTATAATTATAATTAGAGGTAATATACTCATAATTATAATTATAATGCATAATTATAATTATAATATCAACAACTACATCCAATAATAATAATAATAATAATAATAATAATAATAATAATAATAATAATAATAATAATAATAATAATAATAATAATAATAATAATAATAATAATAATAATAATAATAATAATAATAATCTAAAGTTTTACCCTCTCTTATCTCATACACTTTTCATTACTCTGCAAAAAAAGAGAAGATTCCCCTTTAATAAAATAATTCCCCAAGAGCTTCCTTTCAGAGTTTCGTAAAGGATTTTTGTGATTTCCTGTGCGAATCATTTGAACAAGGATTTCTTTATGAGAAACATTGAAAACATATGACGTTCGCCTCTCGACCAGGAAACGGATTAAAGTCTTTTTTTTCAATTTGAAAGCATAAAAACTCCGAAATGATACGGTGGTCTTTTTGTATTATGGGTTTTCTATATTAAATCCAAAAAAGATTGAGATAAAAATACCATATATATATATATATATATAGCAGTATATATATATATATATATATATATAGTTATAGTTAGTATATATATATATAATATATAGTAATAGTTATAATATATATATATATATATATATATATATATATATATATATATATATATATACAGAGAGTATATATATATATATATATAAATATATATATATAATATTG
>JABUQX010143100.1:47500-58381 GCA_015478945.1 Trachelipus rathkii | reverse complement strand
TATATATATATATATATATATATATATATATATATGTTATAGGACATTCGGTATGATCTTTCTCCTGTAAATTGTTTAGAAAAAGAGAAAAACTTTGGTAATTTTATTTTTCTATGTATATTATTTGAACAAAATTCCGCAACCGCTCGGCGTGCCAGATGCGTTTTTCTTTAACAGAAATGGAGCAGTTAATTAGTAAATATATAAATAATTATATTTTTGAGGTATGATACGTTAAGTAAGGTTTGTTGAGGCACGCTACATATAGATTTAAACTTTTAATACTTCTTAATTAGCTTCTGGCAGTATTACACCGCTTAGCTACTGGCAACTTTATCTCTTTATGCTCAATGGTTAAAAATAATTTTAAAGTTGAAAATACAAAATTTTGTTAAAATACTCATGAAACCACTGAATCATCATATATATATATTATTATATATATATATATATATATATATATATATGTTATATATATATATATATATATATATATTATTATATTATTATATACATATATATATATATATATACATATATATATATTATTATATTATATATTATTATTATATTTATATACATATATATATATGGTGTTGTTATATAGATATATATATATATATATATATATATTATACATATTATTATTATTGGTTGTTATTATATATATATATATATATGTTACATATATATATATATATATATATATATTATATATATATTATTATATATATATACAGGGTGAGATTTTTTGATTTTTTAGAAAAAAATCAATCTTTTGATCTTTTTGATTTTATTGATCTTTTGATTTTACTGACTTTTTATCTTTCCAGATCCGTGACGTCGAAATATTATATACATATTATTATTATTATATATATATATTATTATTATTATTATTATTATTATTATTATATTATTATATTATATATATATATATACATTTATATATATTATATATATATATATATATTATTATTGTTATTTATATTATTATTATATTGGTTGCTATATATATACATATATTATATATTATTATTATTATATATATATATATATATATATATATATATATATATATATATATATATATATATTATATATATATATATATATATATATATATATATATATATATATATATATATATATATATATTATTATATTAGTTATATATATATATTATATATATTATTACATATATATATATTATATATATATATATATATATATATATTATTATTATTATTATTACTAAATAGACAATAAGAAGACGCAGAATCCAATCTAGAGTGCCCATTCAACCCATAAAATTTAAGAATTAAGAATAATTTTTAATAATAATTAATGTAATTAATGAATAGTAATTATAATTAAGAAGCCATGGGCCTACCTAAACTGTCCTAGTCAACCACCAATAATTAATAATTAAGACAATTAAAAAGCCGCATTGGCCCCTCTAGAATGTCCCAGTCAATCGATTTTAATTAATAAAATAAGAATAATAAATCAGAAGCCGCATTGGTCTATCTAGATTGTCCCATTCAACCAATAAAATTAATAATTAAGAATAATACACTACAGTTTGATGAACCCCTCTAGAATGTCACAGTTAACCCATAATATATAAGAACAATACTTAAGAAGCCGTATGGTCCTATTTAGACTCTCCCAGTCAACCAATAAAAATTAATAATTAAGAAGCCGCATTGGCCACTCTAGAATGTCCTAGTCAACCCATAATAAATAATAAATAAGAATAATACTTAAGAAGATGTATGGGCCTATCTAGACTGATCATAATAATAATAACTAATAATTAAAAATAATAATTAGTTTAATAACCCCTCTATAATGTCCCAGTCAACCTATAATAAAGAATAATACTTGGGAAGCCGTATGGTCCTTTTAGACTGTCCCAAACAACCAATAATAATTAATAAGAAGCCGCACTGGCCCTCTAGAATGTCCCAGTCAAACTAAATAAATAACAAATAAGAATAATACTTAAGCAGCAGCATGGGCCTATCTAGACTGTCCCAGTCAACCAGTAATAATAATGTTTAATAAATAAAAATAATATTTAAGAAACCGCATTGATCCTCTAGAATGTCCCAGTCTCAACTCAATATAAATAAGAATAATACTTTAAGAAGCCTCATGGTCCTTTTAAACTTTCCCAGACAACCAATAAAAATTAATAATTGAGAAGCCGCATTGTCCTCTCTAACTGCAGTCAACCCATATGTTTTTGGTATTGAAAACACTTTTAATAACAGTCGTATTGAATGATTTTTGGAAAAGAAGTCCACACTGAAATGTTTAGAATGTACAGTCAATCAACACAATAAGAATACATTTAGAAGTGCCCAGAGATGTTTATCTAGATTGGGTCGTAGTCAACTCCATACTACACGGCAGCTAAATTGCTCTTAATTATTAATTATTGCGGGCCGACTGGGATAGTCTAGATAGGCCCCATGCGGCTGCTGAATTATTATTCTACAATATTATGGGATTGACTTGTAGAGGGGCCAATGCGACTTTTAATTATTATTCTTAATTAATAATTATTATGCAGTCTAAGTAGGCCCATGTGGCTTCTTAATTATAAATACTATTCATTAATTACATTAATTATTATTAAAAATTTGTTCTTAATTCTAATTTTTGGTTGAACGGGACATATATACCAATGTGTTTTTTCACTATTAGTTTTCCTATCACTATCAAGAAGTTTTTCCATATGTATTGTTGGTATTTTATTTATATTTGTTGACTGGGCCATTCTAAAGGGATCCATGCGGCTTGACACTATTATTTTAATTATTACCATTAATTGGTTGACTGGGGACAGTCTAGATAGCCAATATCAGCAGCAGTATTGGTTTCTTATTTCATTATTTATTTACAGATTATTTATAAGCCCAATGCTGCTTTCTACTTATTTATTAGTTGA
The DNA here is from genome assembly GCA_015478945.1 of Trachelipus rathkii. Taxonomy (NCBI): domain Eukaryota; kingdom Metazoa; phylum Arthropoda; class Malacostraca; order Isopoda; family Trachelipodidae; genus Trachelipus; species Trachelipus rathkii. The sequence goes on along the minus strand of JABUQX010143100.1, from coordinate 55,422 downwards.
TTGGGATGTTCGTGCATTATGGGTCTTCTGCAGTATTTTATTTATTATAAGGACGTGGTAAAGAGGGGTCAATGCAACTTCCTAATTATTATTCTGAACAATAATTAAGAAACCGCATTAACCCTCTGACTGTCCCAGTCAAATCTACAATAAATAAGGAATAATACAAGCAGCTTGTATGGTCCTTTTAGACTGTCCCAGTCAACCAATAAAATTAATAATTAAGAAGCCATATCCCTAGAATGTCCCAGTCAACCCATACAATAATAATAAGAATAATACTTAAGAAGCCACATAGGCCTATCTAGACTGTCCCAGTCAACTAATAATATATATATATATATATATATATATATATATATATATATATATATATATATATATATTTCTATAAAAGTGTTTATATATATATATATATATATAAAAAAAAATAAAAAAAAATAATACTATTAGAAAACTAGATACCTCTAGAACGTCTCACTCAACTCATAATAAATAAGAATAATACTTTAAGAAACCGCATAGTCCTTTTAGACTGTCCCAGTCAATAAATAAAAATTAATAATAAGCTGCATTACCCTCTAGAATGTCCCACTCAACTCATAATAAATATCAAATAGCAAATAAGAATAATACTTAAGAAGCTGCATGGTCATATTTAGACTGTCCCAGCCAACCAATAATAATTAATAATTAAAAATAATAATAGCCTCATTGACCCTTCTAGAATGTCCTAGTCAACTCATAAAAATAAGAATAATACTGAGAAGCCGCATGGTCCTTTTAAGACTGTCCCAATCAACTAATAAAAATTAATAATTAAGAAGCTGTATTGGTCCTCTAGAATGTCCCAGTGAACCCATAATAAATAATAAATACGAATAATATTTAAGAATGCATGTCTATCTAGACAATTTCCTTCACGCTTATTCTTATCTCAAAAGCCAAAAATCTACCTCCTCGTTGCTTAAGGTTGCGCCTCCCTCAGCATATCTATGTCTTTTTAATAAGGGTGCTAAAATTGTAGACAGTTATTCAAATACTGGTCAATGATATCTATTATACGACATTATCCAAAAAAAAAACAATATATAATTAGTCTGCATCTGGTATTAATTTTCAATTTTTAACCTAGGCCCTAGCTCTGGGTTAAAAATCTTACAATGGAAACGATGAAACAGCAACACTAAAGAATGCTTACAGACTTACGGGTTACAATGCCAACAGTTTGTTGAAAATTGAAAAATATATATTAAAACTTCATAAGATTAAAATTAAATTGGCCATTTTTCAATTGAACCTACATAAGTAGATTATACCAAAAAAATAAAAAATTCTTAAAATATAAAAATCAAAAATCAAAACATCAATAAAACTGCAAAATCATGATTTTCTTTATAAAATCAAGTAAAAAACCAATTGATTTTTTAATTTGATTTTTTTTCGTGTTATCCCTGATATATATATATATATATATATATGTTATATTATATATATATATATATATATATATATATATATATATATATATATATATATATATATATATATATAGTTATATATATCTATTTATATATATATATATACTGTATATTTTTATATCTATATATATTTATTCTAAATATATATATATATATATATATATATATATATAGTATATATATATATATATATATATATATATATATATATATATATATATTTATATATTTTTGTAATACATAATATGATTATTAGAGCAAATATTTAAATTTACTATTGTGACGTCAATTGCCCATCACTGTTATTATCGACGAACTTAAACATTGATTCAAATCAAGAACTTTCATGTTGATGATATTTCTTCATAGTAAGATGAGTTTGTTAAAAATTGCAGTTTGTAACAGGCTTTATTTTTGTTACAACAACCAATACATATGTTTCTAATTAATGTATATTAACAACATGTTTTTAAAAGTGATCGTATACATCATGTAATATTTTTTAATACATATATATATATATTATATATTATTATATATATATATATATAGAGATATATATATATGTTATATATATATATGGTTATGTATATACATATATATAGATATATATATATACCACATATATATCATAGTATGTATATTTATATATAGAGATTTATATATATATATATATATATATATATATATATATATATATATATATATATAAGGTATATATATAGAGAGATATATATATATATATATATATATATATATATCAAAGTAATGTTTGTATAATAATGCATATTATCAAACGATGTTTGTTAATGTGAATATTAGCAAACAAATGTTTGATAATAAATGTATATTAGAATAGTTTGTAATACAGTAATGGTAATATTATCAAATGATGTCTCAATAATAAATGCATACATTAATAAATGCATTTGTATGTTTTAACATATTAACAATGTTTGTGTTGAATGTTTATTAGTAATTATTGTGTAAAGAAAGCAATAAGAATAAATAATATTTAAAAATCTGTACCACATCTGTATCTCTCCTAGCCTTTGCAGTTAGATTGCTCACACGCTAGGCTAATTATATGGTGGAACTGAGTTTTGTGCCATTATGCAACAAAACCTGTCACACAGGTAATATTGTCTTCTATCAATCAATATTGCAACAACACCCATTGTTATAGAAAACTCGACTTCAGCGATTATGTGAAAGTACAATTACTGTATTTCTAGTGAGATTTTTACAGGTAATAAATAATTGTATTATAATGGATATATTATATTATAGTATATTATATTAAGTTATATATATTATATTATATTGTATTATATTATATTAGTAACATATTATGAAACCATTTATGTCATATTATATTATATTATATTATATTATATTATATTATATTATATTATATTATATTATATTATATTATATTATATTATATTATATTCTATTATATTATATTATATTTTATTAAATTCTATATTATATTTCAATTACTTAGTCCAATAGAGAGACTTTATACTTGAATTCAATAAGTAATTGAGTTCAGATTCATGTAAATATATTATCATAGAAACGAATAAAATAATTTAGAGATATTAATAGACATTCAACATGGGAAATAGCCTTCAGTTTGAAACAACTATAAATCTAACAGAAATATCTTTTATTTGAAATTGTAATAGAATAGAAATTTCAATTGAAATTAACTAGAAATTTAATGAAATTCAATAAAATTCGCAAATAGAACAGAATTTTCAATTGAAATCAAACTATAGGGTCCAACTGATATTCAATAGATATTGAAGGCTGCGAATTTATTTTTCAATAAAAATTCAAAATATGAAAAGGAATTTTTCAATTGAAATCCACCAATTTAATTGAAATTTAGCATTGTCTTATAGAAGTAAGAAACTGATTAGATAACTTTTAAAGAAAAGCGCATATGTTTCGATCGATGTGTACACTTTTTTAACATTTCAACTTGTTATTGGGAGTAACCTCAGACAGGCACGAAGCCAACATGGGCAGCTTGAATTGGGAGATACTACTGCTTTGGTTCTGCCAGCCTGATCTGGTCAAGGATCAGAGGTGTTAAATCAACAGAAAGGCAATTTATTTCTTTGCCATTTTCCTTATATCGTTTTAACTACCTTCTAAAGAGGTAAGTTAATGAACAATTGGTAACTAAAACTATTAGAGAGAGATATCAATAGGTAGTAGTAGTAGTAGTAGTAGTAGGTAGAGCTAGGGGGTCACATGGTACTCTGGGTTTGATCCTTCTTCCCGATCTTATGTATACCACTAGAGAAGTTTCCTCCTACCCCTCCTGCATTAGGTCATGCCAGTGAGTTTTGAACTTATGTAAAAAAGAATTAATCTGTGTGTTTATTTAGGATCAACTTTAAGAACAGTTAATTTTTAATAGGATAATAATATGTGGCTTAACAAAGCCAAACTTTTGCTTTACTTATATTTTTATATTTTTCTTTATAATTTTTATATTTCTTTTGACTACCACATGCATTTCAAATATTAATCTAATTTAATTAAAGATGAAGATTTTAAAGTCACAAAAGCAAATGATTCTTATTTAGTAAATAGTATTATATGTTAAATTTGACATCAATTTAAATATTAAATTTTTCACCAAGACTTTCATTTATATGTAAAATAAAAATAAAAAAAATAAATAAAATAATTAAAATAAAATAAAAGGTATTATGATTAATTGTTTAACTATATTTATATAATCAATATAACTATTTACTTTCTTTGGCTATACTTATGATATTTTTTATATATTTTTTATAAATCTGCACTTCACTGCCTGGGAACCATTCAAGAAAGAATCACACTAGTAATTTACCTAGGATCCGACAGCTTCGCGAAACCCGGGTCATGCTGCAAAACTCTATCGATCTAGCAATTGGAACAATTGAGTCAGCGGTAGGGTATGTCATGTTACCTTGTTTGAAATTGTTATGTCCACTTATTATTATTCCTAAAAATCCAACAAGTTGACTATGTCCTGTGATTATAATTTTTCTTAACATTTTAAGCTTTAAATTTTCTCACGATTAAGCAATGTGCATTTAATATGATATAATAAATTATTATAAATAATATTCTTTGCATTATTTTAAATAATGATAAGAAATATTTAGATAAATATTTTGCTTTCTTTAAGGAAATTTAATTTTAAGTGGATTGAAAGAATTAAGATGGAAACCCTATCAGGAAATCTCTTTCCATTAATAAAAAAACTTTGATAAATGATAACAGTTTTAATCTAAATAACTGTTTAAATATACCAATTGTTACATATGATGTAAGATATATATATTTATCTCTATGTATTACAATTTTTGTCTTTAGTCTTTTCCCATATACATAGTTATTATTTTATATACATATATAGTATATATATATATATATAGTATATTAGATTTGTGATTTATTACATATTATATATAATATATATATTATTATATATATATTACATATTACATATATATTATATATATATATATACATATATTATATATGAATATATATATATAGTAGAGAGTAATATAGTATTATATATCTTTATTTATGCGATCTTATATATATATGTTATATTTATATATATTCAAATGTCTCTATATAGTCATGTATATATACATAGAGTTACACATAACTTTTGATGGTGAAGAAAAATTTATTCTTCAACCAAATATTACAAAACTTCAAGAAGCTACAGTATGGAATGACGCTGCCTCACGATATTCTTCTCATTGGGCATTGGCAGCGGTTCACCTATAACTCTCTTCTATAATAAAATAAAACACCATAATAGGTAATGCAACTTTAAATTAAAAGGTCATTGCTTTTTTTTAACATAAGAATAATATTACAATTTTAAAGCATTTTAAGAAATAATACTAAATATTCTTGATTATTTTAACACAATAACACTATAATCTTTTAGTTTATTCATTAATGTATATGCATATATAAATGTATTCAATTTTGCAGTTATTTTTTTAACACAAAAATAATGTCTTATTACAGTTTTTCACTCTATTTTTTAACACAAAAATAAATACATACAATTTACGGTTTTTTTCTTATAAAAAATTGCACAATTTTGCAGTTTATTTTTAACATAAAGAACACACACAATTTTTTTTAGTTTTATTCTTTAAACATTTAAACTGTAAGAAGATATTAAATTTCTTGTATAATATTTTTTTTTAATAATAAATTACACGTATCTAATTAGAATTTATAATATATTTATACAATAACATTAATTCTATGAAACTTCATAAGCAAATAAATATGATACAATTTAGAAAATATTTTTTACAATTTCAGCTAAGAATTTATAAGTTAATTTGTTAACAATCAAACAAATAAATTTAATTTTTTGCAGTCTATATTTAATTAATATTATAAAAATAATTTTTAGAGTTATATCAATCACCAACTGCAGTTTATTTTTGTCACATTAAGAATGAGAATGTGTGTCATTTTTAACACAGACAATAATACACCTTGCGTTTATTTTAACACATAAATAAATACTAACACATTTTTACTAATATTTTAACACATATACAATGGCTACCATTTTATGTTACTTTCATTTTTTAAGTTCATATTGAGCCCCTCATTTTCATTTTACTTATTGTAATGTCGTGTGTTGTATTAGAGCATCAATTTAAAGAAACACAAGTAGGAGGTAAGATCAGTATGTGTTATTTATTACTCGATAGCATATTAGTGATGATAGACAAAATAAACATTTGTTCAATTTTTAATGTTTAGAGGTATCTATATGGTATTTAAGATATTTTTCAATAGTGTTTATATTTTTTAAAATCATTCTTTTGCTTTGTAAATGGACGTTTAATTTAACAAAAGTCTCTAGTTTAATTAAGATCCATCATTTTATATACCCTTTTTAATATATTATTATAAATATTTACATATTTTATAAATATATTTTTTTATATCTAAAGCAAATTTAAATGTTATTTTTAAATGCATGTTGGTAATCATTATGCTAATATTTTGCACTCCACTCTTATGTAATTTATTACCAAATTCCCAAATAAAATTTAAACACATTTTGCACTCTTCTGTTGTATTTTTAAATATTAGTTGCACTTGTAACTATGCTTAACATAAATTCAGGGTTTGTTATTTTCTGTATTCTATATTTAATTTACTCATGCAAAATTAATCTCCTGTTCAAGATGTGGTGAATTGGGTCCGGATTGGCATTTACGTGAATTAACGTACTCTTCGATGCCACACCTTCCAGGTACAGGGGTTGTTCTTTATGCTCGTAGCTTTGGGGATATCCTCAGGTGTGGCGCAAACTGGAATAAAGCGAATGCGTCAACCCCATTCCCGACTAGTTTTTGATCTGAATGTGAATATTTTTACATAGTCCCCATGATCAATAGGATGCAAGAAATAGACATTACAGTTTGGTCACAAGTAAAAAATGTTAGTGTGTATCTTAATTAATTCTCTAAGTTTTCAAATAAATTTTTCAGTTCATATGAAACTTCTTTGTCAACTGATTATGATGATTTGAATGATGAGAAAATCATAAATCACGTTATTTATCGCTTTGACCACAATTCTTCTCTTTCTCCTCGGCATACCAATGTGTCTTGAAGGAGGTGTTTACCAATCGGGAAGTTATTAATCTTACGCAGCTGGCTTTTTCTGTTCTTTTTCATTGCTATGTGAGATCATTATCATCGCTTATATATACGTAGGTTGTTTATTTTATAAGTTATGAACAAACATCAAACAAAAACAACGTTAAACTGTAAAGAGCTCCAGTGTCAAATAAGGCAGAATAGTTTTCCGAATCGGGCTAAAATGCATTAAAATTCCATATAATCTATAATATAATGATTTAATTCAGCAATAATAATAACATTAAAAAAACAGCAATAATAAATAAATAACTGTATTAAGCATAACATAGAAATCAACAACTATCAGCAACAACAACAAATACTATTTAAACATCAATCACCGTAATAACTACGGCAGCAACAACAACTAATAATATCAATAAAACATAAAAACAACAATAACAATTAATTAATGATATTTATTATAAAATCATAAATTTTTTTTAATAATGGGATCACTTTAATAATAATAATAATAATAATAATAATAATAATAATAATAATAATAATAATAATAAGACATAATAATAATAATAATAATAATAATAATAATAATAATAATAATAATAATATAATAATAATAATAATAATAATTTTTATAATAATAATTTTATTACTGATATTTAATATTAATTGTTTATAAATTTTAAGGATTCAAACGATTCATGAAGAATACTAAAATAGACATGGAATACCTGTTCCTTCCAATTTTGAATTATCAGAGTCATAT
>JABUQX010143100.1:37500-40000 GCA_015478945.1 Trachelipus rathkii | reverse complement strand
AAATACACAGTAAAGAGCCCATTCCATCTCGACAACCACAATTTAGAAAAGCATCGTAGGAGAGTTTTCAAGTTCTCTGCTTTAGAGAGAGAGAGAGAGAGAGAGAGAGAGAGAGAGATTGAGAGAGAGAGAGATTCATACTGGCGGTAAGTGAGTTATATTTATAGGAAAATATCCCACGGACAGAGAGAGAGAAAGAAGAAAGAGAAGAGAGAGAGGAGAGAGAGTAGAGAGAGAGAGAGAGAGAGAGAGAGAAAACTGCCTATTTCCTTATAATATTAGTTCTTTAATACTCCATTCACTCTAACTCTAGCTGCACCAATCCGCATAAAAAAATAAATATATTTTGATATGAGTTACATTATATTTAATTAACTCAACACTCAATTCACTTGATTTCAAAGACTAATTTAAGATACTGCTACTTTTCTCAAACTTTACATTAGTATTACTATAATAATATAAAATGTGAATAGAAAATAATAAAACTTAAAGAATTACTTGAAGACTGTCTTTGAATAAGAAGATTTCAACAACTAATTTTCTAATATTCAAATAAAACAATCTTTGAAATCTAGGAATGAAATAGAGATCAACCTTCTCTAGAAGTATTTTCTAATTAAAGCTTTAAAATTTAAACAATAATAAAATAAATATTTTTCTTTAAATTTTTTTTTTCTGTATATATTTTATTTATATACACATTTAATATATATACAGATATATCTTTGTAAGATTCATATAAAGATGTTTATTGAAATTCACCTCACAAATTTTTGATGGTGCTAACAGATCATGGATGTTAGAGCACTGAGATGCAGAGCAAAACATTATTCTCAAATGTACCTGATTACACTATTTTTACCTTCTGATCCAGTTTAGATATACAAAAAATCTGAATCAAATATAGTTCAAAGCAACTAACCCAAATATTGACCATTAGATACTACATTAGGTGTGTTTAAAATAATGAGTGAAATTAAGAAAAAGAGGATTAAGTTACATGTTAAAAACATATACATTAGAACATTGAATGCTTAATATTATAAATATATACTAATGAAAGACTATTAACTGATACTAATTTAATGGAACTAAAATTCATCAGAAAATAATTCTTTGCAATTTATTTATTAAAATAACATTGGTTAGTTCTTCATGCTAAAATTCACCAGTTTTGAAGATAAAAATTACATTTAGTAAAAAGAAGAGTGTCATCTTCACCGCTTTTCAAACTATTATTGGTTATAGATCAAAATAGTAAGATAACTAATTTGGGTGATCAGTAATTATAGAATTCACAATATTTAAGATTTAAATCAGAAAATGTTCCACAAAGATGATGAAAGCCAACTAATAAATTAGATAGTTAGATATTCAGGGGAACACACAATAAAAATTCAAATTTTCACTATATTTTTTTATAGGCAAAACTACAATATATATATCTAGGTTGACATAATGGGTTACATACAAAATGAAATTTAATTGTATATAAATGTATTGTTTATCAGACAAAATTATTAAACTATAAATGAAGTTTTAATGATTTTCTATTCAGATTCAAATTAAACAATGAGAACTAATCAAATATTAATAACTAAAAGTTAACATTAGGCACTGAAGTCAAGATAGGTGCTAACAGCTTCTATAATTTTGACACATCCTTTCTTTTATCTTTACAATGCTTTCAGGTAAGTAACAGAAAATGGCTAATAAACCAATAGCCTAATAATAATTAGATCACTTAATTATGAAGTATAATGCAACATGAATTACTTTTCTGACTTTTGAGAAGTGACATAATAAGCTTTTAACCATTCAACAGCTCTTACCGAATTATAATACTGATGAGCCACTATTTAACAGCACACATATTTGTCTTTTCCTAATGTTAGAAAAGGGCTGATTTAAGATTGAACCATTCAGAAGTCAGAGAGAGAGAGAGAGAGAGAGAGAGAGAGAGAGAGAGAGAGGAGAGAGAGAGAGAGAGACAGGAGAGGAAGATATATATATATATAGATAGAGAGGTTTTGGCACCAGTAATATTAAGAAACTAACATCATGGTAGAAACAAGCTAAAAAGCATTAGATGTACCTCTAAGACACTTCAATACAATCATGTCTCATAGTCTCTTATGAGCTCACAGTTTTAACCTGGTCACATTTGAAAATCAATTAAAGCCTTCCATCTATATTAAATAACAATGATTTAATCTAAAATTACTTGAACTGAAAACAGATTTATTTGAAATAATAAACGTAAAGGAACCTAATATTTCATTTGATTTACTTAGAAACTGAATAAGGTAATGTTGTATGAGACATCAAGAGGTATAAAACTTAAGCTTTTTATGTAGACTTCATTGTGTTACTAAATATGATCTCATGTCGATATACTAATCTTCCATTTTTCAAAATAGTAAAAATTCTCAAATCTAATCCTCACTGCATCACAAAAAAAAAAAACATTGAATCACTTAGCAAAAACACAATTATT
>JABUQX010143100.1:27500-30000 GCA_015478945.1 Trachelipus rathkii | reverse complement strand
TCTTGGACTGAACATAAATAGTGAATTGTCTTGGAGACCTCATATCAAATCGGTTGCTAAAATGGTCTCAATGAAGCTGGGAATTCTGTTCAGATTGCGTGAATTTTTCTTCTGCTCAGTTACTCCAGTTATATAAGAGTCTTATTCGCCCCTGTATGGAATACTGTTATCACATTTGGGGTGGATCCGGTTCCACCCTCCTTTTGGATAGTGTTGAGGCTAAGACTAAGAGACTAATAAACTGTCCAATACTTTCTAATTCCCTTGACCCTCTTTCTCTGCGAGGTGATATTGGTGCCCAATCTCTTTTCTATAGGTATTACAACGGCAGGTGCTCGAGACAATTGACCTCTCACATTCCTCAACCACTGCGTCGCCCTCGTAAAACAAGAGGTGCCTTACTCTCACATGAGTATTGTGTGAATATTGGAGACTCAAGGTTTACTCGTTGTGGTGCCTCCTTCTTTCCAGCCACATCTGTTTTGTTGAACTAATTGCCTTCATCCATTTTTCCTGCAGTATTCAATCTTCCTCTCTTTAAGTCTCGCGTCTGCGCCCACCTGAGGGAATACTTTCCTTTTTGTTTTTTTCTTTTCATTCTTTTTTTTTTTTTGTTTGCCCCCCCTTTGGAAAAGGGCCCTGCCCGTGAATGGTGACATCGTATATATATATATATATATATATATATATATATATATATATAAATTTATCTATATATATATATATATATATATATATATATATATATATATATATATATAATAAATTAATGATTATATTATTAGTGGTCGTCGTCATATGTGTGGCTCGCCTAAAATTTTTAAATTCTTAATTTGCTCGCGATAGACTAAAGGTTGGGCACCACTGATCTAGGCTAACCTCATTCCTTACTGAGTAATACTACACCAGTATTAAGAATAGATATGCTTAAGTCAAAATATTTTATCTATTTACAATGGGTTGTACTGCAAGAAAATATATAGAATAACAGCAATTGGTGGTGCTATACTTTTATCAGAAGCATAAAATATTTGAACTGACAGTATTGGGTAGTACTTACACCTTTATCAGGCCTACAAAATTCTTAGATTAACAGTAATAGTATTGGGTATTACTACTACACCTTTATCAGACCTACTAGTGCTACGTCTTTATCAGTGCAGCGAAATATTTGAACTGAAGGCAATGATTAGCACTACACATTTACCAGGTCTACAAATTACTAAGTCAGAGAGAAAATTCAAGTAACATTATTTAAACTAACCGGAATATCGGTGACGTAGCCTTCATTATCGTGGAAATATTTAAATACACCATCAAGTTCTGGTTTCTTCTCCTTCTTTTCCTCATGTAGCTGGACAAAACTTATCCTGTAGGAGAGATCTAGTTCCCTCAATCCTATGATTATATATTAAATTATTGTAATAATAATAATAATAATAATAATAATAATAATAATAATAATAATAATAATAATAATAATAATAATAATAATAATAATAATAATAATAATAATAATAATAATAATAATAATAAATGTAAATGATAATACAATTAAACAATATTTAAAAATAAAAAAAACTGTTAGTAATAAAAAAAATAATTAAATTCATATTTTAAAATAAAAATATCTAGCTTTTAATATTTAAAATGCAAATAAATATATAAACTGAGTGAATTTTTTAATATATATATATATATATATATATATATATATATATATATATATATATATATATATATATATATATATATATATATATATATATATATATATATATATATATATATATATATATATATATTAACTTACGGATCCTTTTCTTTTAAAAAAATAAACGTAGATAGCAAATACTGGGATGCATACTACTGACGCGGCAGTAGTCAGCCATCCGAGCTTGGATATTTTGAGGTATATATAAGAACCATTGACCCGGTTGGAAGTAATATATACCAAAGCCAAGAATGACCTATAAAAAAATATATATATATATATATATATATATATATATATATATATATATATATATATATATATATATATATATATATATATATATATATATATATATATATATATATGTATATATTTATATATATAAATATATATATATATATATATATATATATATATATATATATATATATATATATATATATATATATATATATATATATATATATATATATATATATGTATATATATATATATATATATATATATATATATATATATACTATTCTATATATATATATATATATATATATATATATACTATATACTATATATATATATATACACACAAAGTATAACAATGAAGCAATAGCTGTGTAAAACAATAAATCACAAAAATGTTAATTATATTTATTCTTCCTTTAAAAATTATATATATATATATATATATATATATATATATATATATATATATATATATATAACCTTATATATATATATTTATATATATATATATATATATATATATATATATATATATATATA
>JABUQX010143100.1:15000-17500 GCA_015478945.1 Trachelipus rathkii | reverse complement strand
CTTCGTTATATTCGGTGTTAAGATGTAAAATTCGATACCTTGGTAGGCCCCTTCAAGAGTGATTCCTATGGCAAATAATAATAATAATAATAATAATAATAATAATAATAATAATAATAATAATAATAATAATAATAATAATAATAATAATAATAATAATAATAACACACACACACACACACACACACACACACACATATTAATAATAATAATAATAATAATAATAATAATAATAATAATAATAATAATAATAATAATAATAATAATAATAATAATAATAATAATAATAATAATAATAATAATACAATAATAATAATAATAATAATAATAATAATAATAATAATAATAATAATAATATTAATAATAATAATAATAAAATTATAATAATAATAATAATACAATACACACACACACACATTAATAATAATAATAATAATAATAATAATAATAATAATAATAATAATAATAATAATAATAATAATAATAATAATAATAATAATAATAATAATAATTATTTAGAACACATTTAAACTTACAAAAACACAATCACATTTTTAAATTCGCAAACGAAAGTTTACACACACACAAATAATAATAATAATAATAACACACAATAATAATAATAATAGGTAATAATAATAATAGTAATACACACACACACACACACACAATAATAATAAATAATAATAACAATAATAATAATAATAATAATAATAATAATAATAATAATAATAATAATAATAATAATAATAATAATAATAATAATAATAATAATAATAATAATAATAATAATAATAATAATAATAATAATAATAATAATAAGACACACATAACAATAATAATAATAATAATAATAATAACAATAATAATAATAATAATAATAATAATAATAATAATAATAATAATAATAATAATAAAAATAATAATAATAATAATTAGAGGTAGAGTAGCGCACTCGCAGTGATGAAATTACCTTCCATTTGGCTTATGGTGTGTGTAAGGTCTCCCATGACATTCCAGTGCCTAATGGTGATGGATGTACTTAGAAAGGGAAAATTTGATTTGCTCACTGTGACTGAACAAAGATGAAAGGAATCGGTGAAAATGAATGGTGTTGTTGTGTGAAATGTGTTTGTGTTGGTGTGGAAAGGAATGAGAGGGGGGGGGGAGAAGGAGTAGCAATTCTGATGAGTAACCTGTGGTATAGAGCTATGATGGATTTTGTTTATGTGAGCATTAGAATTTTAATGGTTAAATTTAAGTTTGAAAAGGTCAAGGTGTGTGTTGTTGTGAAATATGGTCCATCTGAGGGTAATGTTGAAGAGAGTGCGATTTTCTGGGATAATCTGAATGATGTATTGGATGGAGTGAGTATGAGCTTCAGATTGATTGTGTTTGGTGACCTAAATGGTTGGATAGGTGATCAAAATGGTATGACAAGTAGTTTTAGGGTGTGGTGAGAAAATGAGAATGGTAGAAAGGTGATTGATGTCTGTGAGGAGAGATGTATGTGTGTATGTAATACTTTCTTTAAACACAAGAGTATTCATAAGTATACTAGAGTTGGTGTAGATAGAGATGGTAAAAGTATGATTTGATTTTGTGTTGGTGAAGAAGGAGATGTTGAAGTATGTGTTGGATGTTAAATCAGTGAAGGGGTTAGGAATGGGATTATCGGATCATTATGTTGTTTTATGTAAAATTAGGTTAGTGGGGGCTTGGAAGGACAGGAAGGTGATAAGGAAGGAAGTGGGCAGAATTAAGAGTGAGAAGTTAAGTGAGAGATGTGATAGGAATAATTATTTAAGAGCGCTTGCAAATAAGTCAGTTGAATGTAAACAAGTTGAAACTGAGCAAATCTGGAAGCAAATGAAGGAAGCGGTTGTTAGTAGTGCAAAAGAAGTATGTGGATGTGATAAAGTAGGAAGTAACAATGTTAACAGTGAGGTGGAATGCTGAGGTGATATAAGCGGTTAAAAGTAAGAAAGAAGCGTGATTAAATATATAAAAGCCAATGGTGAGGTCTCAAAAGAAAGATGTTTGGAATTGTATAAGGAAGGAAATAGGAATACTAAAAGATGCATACGAAGGAGGAAAAAAGAGGTAAATGAACAGTTTGGAAGGAGGATAAATGGGGACTTACAAGGGAATAGAAAGCTCTTCTGGAAAGAAGCAGTTAAGAATGATAATAAGAGGAATCTACTTAGAATAATGAATACTGATGGTGCTTTCGTAACTGAGGAAATTGATGTGAGGAGAGTGTGGAGGGAACACTTCGAAAATCTGCATAACATTGGCAGTAATAAAGAGGTGGTAGTGAATGTGTGTGGGATTGTTGGTGCAAGAAGAAATAAGTATTTTGGGGATGAGATCATTGGCAAGGAGGAGGTAATGGGTAGAGTGAGAAAGTTGAAGAATGGCAAATCTGCAGGTATAATGAAATCACTGGAGAAATGATCAAGAACGAAGGCGAGATGGCGATTGAGTGGATTTGTGTAAC
>JABUQX010143099.1:0-7500 GCA_015478945.1 Trachelipus rathkii | reverse complement strand
GAGCCGGAGCTTCATCCTTAAAACTTTCACCGGCTACGAACATTTCCTCATCAGCACAAGAAGTGAGATAAGAATAGTCTAAGGAATAAACTATGTAATAAAGAAATAAATATCAAAAATATCAATTAAATTTATTATTTCGATTATTGTAATTAAAATTTTGAATCAGTTGTTTAATTTATTTTTTAGTTACGACACTTTTTAATTTCATCTTTGATTGGTCAAGGGTGTGGCATTTAATGAGAGAGAGAGAGAGAGAGAGAGAGAGAGAGAGAGAGAGAGAGAGAGAGAGAGAGAGAGAGAGAGAGAGAGAGACAGAGAGAGAGAGAGAGAGAGAGAGAGAGAGAGAGAGAGAGAGAGAGAGAGAGAATATGGAATGAGAGAGAGAGTGAGAGAGAGAGAGAGAGAGAGAGAGAGTGATAGATGGTAGGAGAGAGAGAGAGAGAGAGAGAGAGAGAGAGGTAGAGATGTGGAACAATTTTAAGTTTGATCATGGAATGAAAATAGAAATAGAAAAATAAAAATAAATGAAAAAATAAATAGAAAATATAAAAAAATAAACAAAAATTCTTTTTAATTATTGAGAAGTGAGAAGGTCATATTATTTCCTTCTAATTTAAATTCAAAATAGAAAAAAATACTGCAAAAAAGAATCTTTTGTCTCTATACTAATAACTCATTCCGTCCAAAATTTTTTCCACTATATATATATATATATATATATATATATATATATATATATATTATAAGTATATATATAGTTATATATATATATATATATATATATATATATATATATATATATATATAAAGAGAGTTGATATATTATTATTATTACATATATATATATATTACATATATTATTATTATTACATATATATATATATATATATATTGTTACAAAAATATATATTACATATATATATATTATGTTATTGTTGTTATTATTGCCATTGCATATTATTATTACATATATTATATATATGTTATTGTTATATATATTAGCATAGTATGTTATGGCTGCTATTATATATTATTATATATATATATTTATATGTATATTATATATATATTATTATTATTATTATTATTATTAAGTTATAGTATATATATGTATGCATATTATATTGTATAATAAGGCTATTATTATATATATATATATATATATATTATATATATATTATACATATTACATATTATATATATATATATATTACATATATATTACAAAATATATATTATATATTATTATATATATATTACATATATATATATTATATGATATATATGTTATATATTATGTATATATATATATATATATTATATATATATATATATATTATTGTTATTATTTCATATATATATATATATATATACATATATATATACATAGCATATATTGTTTGTTGTTGTTGTTGTTATATATATATATATATATATATATATATATATATATATATATTACAAGAGCATATATTTATTATATTATGTTATATTATATATATATATATATAAAAGGGTCCTGCCCGTGAAAGTGGTGCCACTATGTATTATATATATATATATATATATATATATATATATATATATATATATATATTATATATATATATATATATATATATATATATATATATATAAAAAAATATATATATAACTTCCTAAGAGGGAGAACAGCTCAAATACAGGTCAGCAACAAAAAATCCCGTAGAGTAATCATCACAAACGACGTACCTGAAGGAGCAATCCAATCCCCCACTCTCTTCAACTTATTCACAGCCAATCTTCCACAACTACAAACAGACCAGACAAACATAACAACCTACGCAGATGACATCACCATTGCAACTACACACCAGAATCTAAACACAGCTACAAATCTGACCCAACAATACATCAGCTAAATTCAAACATGGTTGACCGACATTAGAATGTCCGCTTCACCAAATAAATCATCCATCACTCTAATCACCACAGACCGACAACTTGGTTCCAAATCTTCATAAACAACACAGCTATATCACTAAACAAAGCTCCTAAAATCCTTGGCATAACACTTGACACACATCTGACTTTCACAAAACACATAGATAACATAACAACGTCACCAAACAGGAAACTAAACATATTAAGAACCATAGCCAGCACTGACATCACAAATAACAAACAGATATCCACCACCACATACAAACAATTCATCCGTCCAACACTAAATTACGCCTCACCAACATGGCACCCATTACTGACCAAGAAAAATATAAGAAAACTACAAATAACCCAAAACAAGGCACTTAAAATTATAACAGGATGCACATCTACGACACCAGAACAACATGTACATGATGAAACATAAATACTACCAATAGACTAACACTTAGAAATGATAGGCACTCAATTTGTCAAATACACAAACACCAGCACCTGTCATACCGCCCTCTCTCACCCTATATCTATCGCATACTTAAATAATCTGCATCCTCTCCAGAATTATTTTACAACCAAATTCTGAATAACACCCACCACCACAAAACAACATCTCATACACCAAACAGATCCACAAACCTAACCGAAAACTATTTAAGAAATAGAAATTCAAACAATATACTAAATGAACATTCACCAGAAACAGAATCTGAATTTAATTCTCTCCCAAGAACAATTCAGTCATCGTTAGCCAAACTAAGATACGGCCACTACTCAAATTTGCAACACTACGAATATTTAGATTCAACCTTATTCAAACCACTTCGAAATCTGGGCACAGGGAACTGGGTAACCAGGCCCAGAAATCAGGTCATTTCTTACTAGACTGTTACTCTAACCTTCCACCCAGAGTGATCTGAGAAATTTCTCTGCCCTGACAATCTGTGGTGGAGGTATCCCGCGCGGCAACGGGGCATTTAGACGCAATGTACAATCTTCGAACATCATGGGCGGTCAGACCCAGTGCCAACAGAAAGATATACAATTATATATATATATATTATATATATATATATATATTGTTGTTGTTATATTATATATATATATATATATATTAATATATAGTGGCACTATCATTCGTAACAAAAATCTTGAGTAGCAAAAATCAAATATATAATATATGCGCGCTACGCTGTTATTATTATTAGCATATATATATAGCATAAAGAAGATATATATAAGGTTGTTGGTTAGTTGAAAGATAGTTATATGTTGTTATATATAGTACATATATATATATACATATATTAATATATATATATATATATTATTGTTATTACTACATATTATATATATATATCTTACTTAATTTCCATAAGCGCGTCAAAGTAGTCGGTTTCAAAATTGACAAAATAAATTTTAATTTCCATTTTAATTTCAATTTTCGCACCTTAAAATGCTTTTTTTTATTTAAACTTTCGTTTCATATACAATACATTTAACAATTTGTAGTATTAAATTTTCTCCGTTAAGTAACTTATATATATATTATATATATATATATATATATATAGTATTAGCATAGTAGTGAGTTATATATAGAAAGAAAGATATATATATATATATATAGTTATATATATATATATATATATATATATATATATATATATATATAGTTATATATATATATATATATATATATATTATTGTTGTTGCTTATATATATATATAGACAATGCAAGAGAATGAATAGTTTCATATATGAATATTTTAACATATGAATTTCAATAGGCTTACAACACTCGAAAAAAATTTAGTAATTTTTAAATAAACTTAAGTCGAATACTATTCAAATATTCCCGTATTTACAAAACTAACAGCTCAATTTTATTAAAAACACACAAAATCAGTAATAAAAATAATATGAAAAGCATATTATTATCAAATAGAACTGCACGCACATCTTTATTATTAATAACGAAAATATTGCAACTGATCTGACTCAGAGGCAATCTGTATCGTAGCCGAATTTGAGTCATACGTGTTTTCAGCGACTCTAACGTTGAGTCAATAATTATTCAAAGGAATTATGAATATTACATAAGTCGATATAAGAGATGATCAAGTTAGCATAAAATAATTATTAATTAGTTAATATTATAATTATGTTATTAATAATATTTTTATTATTATTTCTTGCTAAAGCAATTTAAATAGGGATTATTTAAAAAAAAAAAAGACTGATATTGACTCGTCAGGCACATTCAAAGTTGCCTTGCCCTAGAGAATAAGGAACTATTTTTTTGACTCCGAGAATTAACAATTGGCACCGATCGCTACTATTAAAAAAGGAATCGAGTAGAAATTGATGCCGGCATCTTAAAGTTAGACTTCGAACGAAATCATTATATATATATATATATAATGTTAAGGGTGGTATACATAGTTATATATATATATATTAAGTTATATATATATATATTATATATATATATATATATATATATATAATATCTTTGATTCCTTTAATACTTTGGGCTCCATCACAAGGCAAGTAGGCGTTACCACCTGCCTTCACTCAAAGCCACACTGGTATACATATATATATAGCAACATATATACATATTATTATTGGTTATATATATATATAGAAGATATATATATATTATACATATATTATTATATTGTTATATATATACATATTATATGTATATATATATTATATATATTGTTATTATAATATATATATATTGCTATATATATGTTATTATTATTGTTATATATATATACATAGTATATATATATATATATAGCATATATATATATATATATATATATATATATAAGTTCAAATTGCTTTTAATTCTGACTCACTAGAAACATATGGGAAAGAAGAAATGAGAAGAACAAAAAGAGATTGGAAGAGCTATTCTGAAAGCTCAAAATAGTTTAAGCCCGCGATTAGAAGAAAGATTGAATGCAGGAAGAGTAAAATTTAATCAAATTTTCAGTAAATACACTTTCTACTGTGGTAAATATTTCAAATTATTTGAACATTTCGAAATTAAAATCAAAATTATTAATGCACTAAAACAAAATTAATATTTTATAAACATTTCAAGAAGAGGAGCAACAAAATTTTTATATTTATGTCTTCCCGTTAATAAAATAGATGATGGAGTTTAAAAAAAAAAAAAAAAAAAAAGCTAGAAAATTTTTTAATCTGTTGTTTTTGATAATAATGAAAAATTAAATATGGCTTGGATATATAAATTTGGATATAGGATAGAATTAGTGAAAAGTCAGTGGAAATGATTTGTGTTCAAAGAAGATTGGATGTTTCGTCGCGGTCAGAACGTATGAAGAATTTCTTTGCATGGTTATAGGGCGACAGGGCTAGCAACCCGGTCCTTTCCTTCTGCTTATATTACTCTTGGACCAGCGTTGGATTCTTATGCGCCTAGAAGCACAATCATCTGGAGAACTCTGGGAGAACGAGTTTTGAGGCCTAATGGAAGAAGATGCTAGTTCTACTGAAAGGGCCAAAACCCTACCTGAGAGTGTTTAACTCGAGGACTGGCGTCGGAAACCATTACGCCGAGAAATGGTTTTCTAGAGTGTTCTAGGGTTAAGAGTTTCTGGCCAGAAGAAAGACGCTGGTTCAACTGACAGGGCGAAAGTCTTCCGAGCTGTTATAGATTATAGATGGATATATATATATATATATATATTAATATATATTTCTTTATGTTATTCTTATATAAAGGAGGGAGATATTAGATATTATTAAGGTTAAGAGTATATAGGCGGTTAAGGTTGGTTAAGGTTGCTGGGTTATTACAAAGAGCATATATATATAGTACATATAGTTGTTATATTTGTTTGTTTTTTTATACATATATATATATTAAGTAATCACTTTATAGATATATATATTATGTTATTTTATATGTTTATTATTATATTATATATATATATTACATACATTATATATTATTACATTATGTAGTTTTTTATTAGTTATGCATATATATATATATAGCAGATACCGTGGGTTTGGTTAGCCTAATGGTAATGTGTTGGATTCAAAGAATAGTTGTTAAGTTACATACATATATATGCATATATTATTATTATATAGTATATATATATATATATAATATATATATATATATATATGTATATATATACACAGATAGATAGGCAGGTAGCCAAATTCACATATTTTAATAGATAGACAGACAGACAGATAGACAGACAGGATAGACAAACAGACAGACAGATAGATAGATAGATAGATAGATAGATAGATAGATAGATAGATAGATAGATAGATAGATAGATAGATAGATAGATAGATAGATAGATAGATAGATATAGGAAAGAGACAAATAGATAGATAGATAGAGATGATAAATAGATAGAAAGATAGAAAGAAAGAAGATAGATAGATAGATAGAGAGATAGCTGGAGCGATAGCTTTTTGTAGAAAAATACATAGATAGAGCATAGATAGATAGATAGATAGATAGATAGATAGATAGATTGATAGATAGATAGATAGATAGATAGAAGAAGAATTTAAAAGTTTTAAATAAATTCCTGAATATGAAATTAAATGAAGTTTAAATAGTTATCCTCTCCAAGCAACAGCAACATTTTTACTTTTTATTACTCTATTCTCAAAATACTCTACTTGTCTGCATCACTTACTACTACTACTACTACTACTACTACTACTACTACTACTACTACTACTACTACTACTACTACCACTACTACTAACACTACTACTACTAAAACAGCAGCAACAACAACAACAACTATTATTGCTTCTATTACTATTATCATTACTACTACTACTACTACTACTACTACTACTACTACTACTACTACTACTACTACTACTACTACTACTACTACTACTACTACTACTACATCTTCAAGTATGTTTTTTAATTTTCGATTTAAAAAATATTACCTTGCAAATACAATGTTACACATACACACATATATATATGTATGTATATATATATATATATATATATATGTTATTATATATATATATATATATATATATATATATATATATATATATATATATATATAATATATATATGTTAAAAATATATATATAGAAGTAAATATATTGTTGCCTTATAGAAATATATATATATATATATATATATATATATATATATATTATATATATATATATATATACACACATATATATATATAACTATATATATATATATATATATATATATATATATATAGAGGATGATGATAAGGGAAAATGTGTGAGTTTAATCTGATGTTTAATCTTCGTCAATTATGCATTCTCAACAAACCAATAGAAGTAAATTGTTTGAGGGTTTGTAAACAACTTGCTTACTTAATTTCTTTCCCTTTCCACTCTATATATATATAGTGAAGAGCAGAAGAGTTAGCAGAATATATATATATATATATATATATATATAGCATATATATATATATATATAAATATATATATATATAAAGTTATATATATATATATATATATATATATATATATATATATATATATATATA
>JABUQX010143097.1:0-17500 GCA_015478945.1 Trachelipus rathkii | reverse complement strand
GATTGCCTTGTGGGAAGAATAATAGAAGTGTTTTAAAACAATTACAACTTCAAAAGTACTCAGGCCAATTACCAATGACACAAGCTATTGAAGCATTTGCTTCTTTGTATAAGACAAAAAATTTAGTGTACTATGGAAAAGATGAACCGCTCCGCTATGGCTCCTCTGAGGCTGAAAAAGAATGTTTCTTGTTGTGCCTGGGAGGTTTTCATTATAACCTATTAGTGAGAACGGGACCGAGTCCAGAAAAGATAGTAGATGTTAAAGAAGTTCGAGAAATAAATGAAGTAAACAATTTTGTGGAATATGATCTGTTGAATGAAAGTCTGGAGGAAATAAAAGAATTGGAGCTGACACCAGGGTTGCGGAGTCGGTTCAAAAATTTTCCGACTCTGACTCCACCCTCTTCAAAATTACCGACTCCAACTCCGACCTCGCTTGAAACTCCGACTCCACCCTTTGAAAATTACCGAGTCCAGAAAAGATAGTAGATGTTAAAGAAGTTCGAGAAATAAATGAAGTAAACAATTTTGTGGAATATGATCTGTTGAATGAAAGTCTGGAGGAAATTAAAGAATTAGAGCTGACACCCCAGGTTGATACTGGTGGGGAGGTTGGTGTCATGATAAAGTTTTTCCATCTTAGTGTATGTGAAATTGACAATAATCATCTAGAGGAGTTTGACTTCAACAGTGATGAAGTACGACTGTATCAAAAGCAAGATCCCTTGATTCGATCCTTGTATCGTGCCGTTAAATTTAATCGACCCTTTCTAAGAGAGCTGAAACCGTTAAATAGATTCAAGAGAGAGATATTTATTCTGGAAGGAGTTTTGTATAAATATAACAAAAAGTACCAACCTACATATATTTTGCCTTTTGAAATAATTACTGATGTGGCTATTTTAGCTCATGCAAATTTTGCACACATTGGAAGAAATAAATTAATTGTTAATTAATTGTTTTGTTATGAAATTGCTGTATCTTGTTACAAATGCCTGAGTTCAAAAGGGTCAAATATAATACACGTACCTCCCACTTTGAAAATTGATACCAGTTGCCCATTCGAGTTGGTAGCTGTAGATTTACTCCAATTTCCTTTATCTTCTTTAGGTAATAAATATGCATTTATAATGGTTGATCATTTCTCAAAATGGACCATAGCAGTGCCAATTAAAAATAAACAATCAAAGACCATAGCTAATGCATTTCAACGACATATGCTTCCTGTTCTCCCGAAAATACCTCAACGGTTATTATCAGACAATGGAAGAGAATTCATTGGTCCTGAGTTTGAGACTGTGATGCAGGAAAATAACATAAAGCATATTCTTACGACTCCCTATTCTCCCTCATCTAATGGTGCGGTGGAGAGAATAAATCGAACCATTAGCCAGTACCTCAGGATGTCCCTAGAGGATCCCCGAAAATGGGATATAGAACTATCTAATGTGGTTTTAATATATAACCATACGCAACATGCTCAAACTCAATTAACCCCATGTGAAAATATACTGAAAAGGGCACATGAAACCCATGTGGGATTGCAGTGTCCCCGAAACCGGCAAACATGGAAGAGAGGACATGACAACTATAAATCATATGAACTTCATCAGATGGTAGGGTTAAAAATTCATCACCCTGGGGACTTGGTAAATAATAAATTTAAGCCTCGATATGCCGGCCCATTTGAAATTATAAAAATCAATCCCAATCAAGTAACTTATATCATTTCATCACCCTTGGAAGATCGTCAATATAGGGTACACCATCGTCAATTACGAAAATGGCAATTGCCACCTGAATATCTTAAAAATAATAAATTATTCCAACAAAAAGGATTGGATAAACCCCAAACCTGGGATGTACCTGAGGCAACACTGGTTGCAGAGAAGGAATTACCCATGATAATACCGACTGAGAATGAAGAACCTCAAAGACAGTATGAAACGGAGAAATCCGATGAGGAAGAGGAAGATGATGACGACTTCTTTGAGGGTTTCCATCTTACAGAGGAAGATAAACTCAAAACTTTACAACAAATTGAATTATTGAAAAATATTCAAGAAAATGTTACAAATGTCTTATATCCGGATTGTCCGGTACTTTTGGAAACTTTCCAGACAAACCAAACAAGTTCAATAACAGAGAGAGCAGAAAGTAGTCTTCGAGTGAGTGAGGAGGAAAATGCTTTTCATTCTTCAGCTGAAGAAAGTGTCCTTGCTCAACCTCGAGGAACTCTCTCTGAATTTTTGCATGAACATTTGATTCGAAGTCGAACTGCTTTGAGATTACGTGCTCAGCCATTCCTAGAAAGTCAATCATCACCTGGAGAGAATTCTGAAAGCTTGGACAGCTCTGTGGAGGCTATTAGGAGAAGACTTACATTGTCTTCCACAACTACAGTGGGATCTCTAGACTCTCCAGAGAATGCGCAATCTAGTAGAGAAGTAGAAATAGAAAGAATTCCAGAATCTGATTTTTCTGGTTTTTCGGTGGATGATACAAATGATGTGGAACCTATTCCTGATAAGCCAATGACTCGATCAGAAATGTTTAGAGCTTCCCAATGTACAACAATATATATTGGAAAGAAAACAAAAGAAAAATTAAAACTGAACATATATGAATATCAAAAATTAAACATTTAAGAAGATAATTAAAATTGAGTACTTATCCCATAAGTTTTTGAAGAAATACGAACTCAGAGAAAGATGTTTTTTATTAGTTAGAATTGAGGCCAAACATATGTAAAAGTCATGTAAATACATCGTCTCTTCATTCTTTATAGAATGATAAGTTGGGTTTTGAGGAAGTTCTTCCTGAATGGCTTAAAAATTTTAGATCCAGAAGAGAAATGGTAATTGGAAAATCCAAACTTGCTATTCCAGCCAGCATATAAACAACAGGTGGGAAGTAAATGGTAAGGTTTGACCTTTTCCTTTCTAATTTGCAGGCTGTAGTGAAATGAAAGTTAAAACAGAGATTTTTCAATCTTCAAGACAATTATTAGTCATGTTGTAGTGTGAGAACACATTCAAACCCAGCAACTCCAACCCTGAGTTTGATCCCTGGTCGTGAACGTCCAATATTGTATAATAGGGCCATATATTACTTATATTAAGAGGAATACAAAGCAGAAATTATTCGATATAACTTTTATTCCCAAATTTTATACTTTCGTACATATAGTTTTTATTCGTTAATTTTATTTCTTTGGGGCCTAATTTGTATATAGGATGTGAAATTTTTATTAATTTTCATATAATTTGTAAAATATATTTAGCGGACGAATTCGTCATTTATAGAGTCTCGATTAAACATTTGATGTAAATCATGTGATGGATATTTAATACACTTATTACATTAAATGCCATTTTTAAACACTTGCATATATATATGCCTATATATATATATATATATATATATATATAAGCAAGTATAATATATATAAGTATATATATATATATATATGCCCAGATATGTGGCATATGCTAACATCTTAGTTCGGCTTCAAATAAATAATCATTTCCTTGTGAGATAAATTCACAATAAATGACATTTTTGTAATCAGTGAAGAGTTTTCAGAGATAGGAGATATAGAGTGGTATATATATATATATATATATATATTATATATAAGATATATATATATATATTATAAATATAGTTATATATATATATATATATATATATATATATATAGATGTAAGTGGGTCCTGTTACACTATTAAGGCTCGTTGTTTTTGCCTTTATAAGTATCAAATTGATAGTTATACCTTTGGTATAATTAAATCACTTTTGTAGGAACTTATGACGTTATTATTATTTTTATTTTATCTTATTTTTACATATTAGATCACATGATCGTTATTTTCATACTTATATTTATTAATCTATTTACATAATATCAGCATATACCTTTAATGTTTTCAAATTTTTCTTTTTAAAAATAAAAGGCTTAGAAACCCTAAATGGTATGTTTCACTAAATATCAAAATATTACACATTATCAGTTCAGTAATCAGTACTCTTACCTGTCTCTTTTTGAATGAATGCATGGATTGAATGTCCTTACACATCACTCTCAAGGTGTAAGATGTTTATTATGTGCAATATAGACTTGATACTCAAAGATAAAAATGTGATAAAAACATTTAAAATTACAGTTTAGTGTCAAGACATCATTCTTCCTACTCCCAAAGTGAAATAAAAAGAAAACAAAAATAACCGGTAAAATTATGGTGAGGAAAACTAAGCCGATATTATTGGGAAATATTGCAATATACGAAACTATTTAGATTATATTTACAATCTTAATATATATATATATATATATTATAATCAGGCCCTTCCTGTGGTCGCAACCCTAGTCTCAACTTAGATATTGTTACTTATAGTTCCTGGCACCACATTCCAGCCTTTAACTCACCCTGCTTCCATTCCGGAAAATTTCTATTATATTGTGAAATTTGTTAGTCCCGTTGAAACTGTTTGCTCACTCACAGGTTTTGAAGCGTGATAGTTCTTTCCCCAAACTGGGATAACATTAGTGCCTTTTCTATGGAACTCAATGCAAAACTTTAACAGTTCTTCAACCAACTTAGATTAGCCTGCAGCTACCGCTATAAGAGATCAGGTGGGTCAGAAAACCCTGTGAAAGTGCCTTCAATAGTTATCCCATCGGTACTATGGCTTTAGAGCTAGCCCAGAAATCTCAGAACTTATATAAACCAAAGAATAAAAACAGATAAGTGTTCCAAATAGATTTACCTTAAGTTAAGTTTAGAGCCTAATTTTGTATATATATTTTGAAAACTCGAGAACTCTGGTATGAAGGGCTATCGTGTGGAATGCTCATTTGAAAGTTTAATTCCTTAAACACAAACTACACCCAAATAAGTAAAGCCTTGAACCAGAAACCAGGGATCACCAGAACATATACACTGATGTTGCTATTAAAATTAGCTCCTGAGCATGTGCTGCCCATAGAGCTCACTTATACTTTTGTATAAAAGAGCAATTAATTCTAACGGATAAATCCAACTTTGGTGAAGCCTTATACTCCTAAACCTTCTAACCTTGATGGGTTGCCTAACCTTAGTCTTAAAATCCTCTGTAAATGTAAAAGATATATCCATTTAATTATGCAATAATAAAAATAAAAAACGAATATATCTTTTTCTTTCTATCTTTATTTTTATCTATAAATTATCTATAAATTACTTCCTAAATCTTGAATCTAAATTAAAGAAATAAAGTGTAACTAAACCAACACAAGTCACACACAGGCGATCAGCACCAATGAACTGAAATGAAGTTCCAGAGGCATTGCGACCCGCGTTGGAGATTCATAGAAATGCCTAGTCGTGTCTTGAAGTGAATGCAATAGGAGAAGATAATTTCTCACTTTTCTTCAAGGTACACTTACTTAATCTTTCTTACTTTTCTTTATTTTTTTTATATATATTCCCGATTATTACTTATATATTAAAATTCCTAAATAGTCTTAAACAAACTGAATTAAATAATCCCTTACCCGTGCACAACTTGGAGAACAGTGGCTTAACTACGTATAAGGCTCAGATACGATAACGTAATATCCGGTGCAACTTTTATGCCTTACTGCCTTGTTCTCCGTTACATAAGTAACATAAAATTAAAGTGGCGCCCGAACAGGGACTTTGTTTCCGTTCGGTGCTGTCACAGTTGTGACTAGTTTATCTGTCACCAGAATCTTCACAGAAAACACTAAGATATTATACACTTTATTACACTAGAATAGTCTGGTTCAAGCATCCACAGACACTTGTGTGAATTGTATGATTGTAGAGTGGTTGAAAAAGAATAAATCTACCGAAATGGCTGACAACCGTTCTTACGAGGAGTCTCAGCAAAAGGCCTTAGCGGACCTTTTGACGAGAGAAGAAGTGGAAATAGCTACAGATGATAAAGAATCAAAGGTCTCTGACCTAAATCATAAATTAAAAAATTCGGCTGATAAGCCTACAGTTAACAAGAAACAGATTAAACCAAAAAGTACCAGTTTACAACACCTGAATCTTTCCGATACAGAAACAGTAAATAACATAATCAAACAGTTTCAACAGGATAAAGCTGCACTTGTCAATACATTAGCTCAAAACAATATACATTTAGATGAACACAGACAGCATGCTACACCTCACATAAGTCTCGATCAATATTTAGAAGACAATAAATCTTTATTAGATGATGATTCATCACAAGAAGAACAAGAATACTCAGATATTGAACACGCTGAACATATCAGAACCAGGTATAAATATCCCCAAAGAACACATCCAAATTGGAAAAACAGGGAGCCCACCTTATGAAAACAGACAAGTTCCAGAATAATAAAAACTTAGTGTGTAAAATAAATACAGATAACTTAAATTCAATCTTGACAATTGAAATTAAACTCCCTGCTTAAACTAATCTTCACAAAAACCATTATAATGATAATGCTATGCTAACAGTCACAAAACAGATTTCACCCTTAAACATGCGCAGACACCCGCCATTAGTGAGATGTACAGCCTGCTAAACACACTAAGGGGGTTTGAATCCTAGAGGCACTTGCTGGCAATATAAGTGGGTCCTGGAAGCCGAAAAACGTTTGGATTCGTTTTTGAAGAAGTTATGGCTACTGGATTACAATTTTAGTCAAGAACTCCAAAACTAAAAGAAGATCCAAAAGTACAAACAATGGCATTTATCAAAACTTCTCATTTTTAGACTGAAGTGATTTCTTGTGCCTATTGTAGTTTCACTATCCTAAAGCGCCTCACCAATGGTTGCCATACCCTTAGGTCACAATTGAGGGTGCAGCTTTGCTAAATTATACTGATCCTCACTAAAGACGCAGAGACTATTTTTCTCGTTGGGGGACACACTCAGTGAGTTGTGTTCCAAACAGAAGAAAACTGAACTGAGCACATGCTTGAAGTTTATTACCCCCATAATACAGAGAAAGTAGAGCACGAAATGTATGCTCTTGAGGTTGGAAAGGGCTAGCCAGACGAGCATATGTGGTTTAGACATGGAGGGAGTGACTCTTCAATGACTGCTTTCCTCTGTAGTCTTCCACCTTATATAGAAAAGAGTGTGAGAGAGTATATCAAGATGAAAGACAATGATAGTGATGTGCGCACTCCTTGGGAAAAGATCGTGGGTTTCGCCGACTCTCTCGAATCAGACAACACCGAGTTCCCTAATTCCATCGAACAATCCTCAACAGAACACCTGAAAAAACCAACTCACTCACACAAACCACATTCCAAGACAGTTAATTTAAATGAGACACTAGAATCAGTAATTGAAATAAATACAGTTGCTCCTAGTTGGACAGAGGTTTTTCAGAATAAAACACAGAACAGAACAAATAAAACACAACCTCGTCAATCACAAAACACTAGTCGTAGTCCTCCAAATAAAACAAACGGTTCCCGATTCTTTAGGGATAACAGTAACAGTCAACAACAAAATCGTCCACCACCACAGCACTACACTAACCCTAGGGCAAATACAGATAGGAAACAGATGGTGTGCGAGTATTGTGAGTATCGGGGACATCAGATGAGTGAATGCTATAAATATCTGGGGATATGTGCGTACTGTAAGAAAAAGGGGCATATAAGGAGTGAATGTCGTTCTATTAAATCCCCTCGTTCATCACCCACTCTGGAAAGGAAGATTATTTGTCCTTTCTGTGAGGGACCACACCCGGGTATTAGATGCACACACAGAACACCTCCCCGAAATAACACATCCGCTCCAGACACTAGTAAACACAGATCCCCTAATGAACAGGTTCAAGGAGCTATAAAAAAGGTGTATACTAGGAGTTCGCCTCAGAAGCCTAAACCAGATTCCTATGCTTCTAACGCTGCTGCGACAACAGAAAAAGCGCTTCCCCATTCCGAATCTTTAAACTATTAGCCTCCACAGGAATGAGTCAGCCTGTGGAGACAAAAGACGAAGAGCCGGACTCAGTAAAACCGTCTTTCGGTACAAACAGGAGGTCCGAGGATCCCTCGACATCTGTACCCCCTAGCCATGATTCTTCTTTTGAGGATGACATGGTCGTCCCCATACATCTTTGCCAGGCTGATATTGAGCCTCTAATTGTCCGTGTCTCTCTGGATGACTTACTTGCTCCCAATGTTAATTGTTTAGTTGACAGTGGGGCTGGTGTTAATTTAATCAGTGCCGATATTATTACTTTGCTAGGAGACACCAAAGTCATTCTCCCATCTGATAAAGTAGGGGTCAAAGCCATTAGTGGTTTTGGAAATACAAAAAGAATTCCCATTACCCATTACGTCGATTTGGCTCTTAAATTTGAAAAAGGTTTTATCACACAACCCTCAGCATTTTTCATCGTACCCACACATTACATGGTAGATCATCCTTTAATCCTGGGTACCCCAGCCTTGAGGGATTGTCATCTGTTGCCTGACATGACTGAACACCAGTTGTTATTTTTCCATGACACTGAATTTCTTGTTATTGCTGAGGGCCTTAAACTTCCCCGTGGATCAGTTCCTCCAATATACAACATTGCAGTACATAAAATAACAGATTCTCACACAAACATAAATGAGTTAGATATAGCTCATGACCAAGTAAATGACCCAACTTTGGGAAAAATGTTAAAAAGTTTTAGAAAAGATGGGCACAATTTACCATTGCCCCAATTAACCAAACCTTATAGAATGTATCGGTCACAAATAGTTTTAGAAAATGACATTCTATATTATAAAACTACTTCAGGAGAATTACTTTATATTATATCCATGGATTTACTAATACATATGACACTTGAATTACATGTCTCCTGTGCACACATTGGACGTAACAAAATGCTCCAATTAATTTATAAACATTTCTGGAACCCAAGGGTTAATCAAGTAATCTCTGATATTGTTCGTTGCTGTCCAGTATGCCAGACCCAAAAGAATTTTTCAACAAACATTACTCCTCCAATGTTGAGGATTCTAGCAAATTCACCTTTTGATCTGTGTGCCATGGATCTTTTACAGTTCCCCAAGACATTTAAAGGAAATAAATATTGTTTAGTTTTAATTGACCACTTTTCTAAATGGGTGGCTGTAGTTCCTATTCCTGACAAGGCAAGTTTAACAGTGTCCCGTAAATTAGAACATCAGATACTTCCGTTTCTGCCTAAGGTTCCTAATCGGATCTTGACAGACAATGGTACGGAATTCACTTCACAAATTTTCCAACAAGTAATGTTTAAACATAACATAAAACATATAAAAATCTCCTCTTCATCCATCTAGTAATGGGATTTGCGAGCGGTTTAATCGCAGTCTTATTCAGATTTTAAAATGCCTTGTATTAGAACAACCTGCCAATTGGGATGAGGAATTAGCTTCGTCGGTCCTCATTTACAATAATACATCTCACAGTGCCTTATCAAAATCACCTTCTGACTTCTTGCTACAAGAAGCCCACTCTCCAGTCCACACCTTTCCACAATATTGGAAAGAGGGAAGTACAAACTTTAAACCTTTCAAAAAGGGACAACGAGTAGCCCGGAAAGTTGTTCGAACTGGCCCTAGTGCCGCTATGAAATTTCATAGTAAATGGGAAGGCCCATTCGAAGTCATTGAAGTTAATCCTAATCGGGTGACATATGTGATCCGACGACTTGATAATCCTTCCGGTAGATTGTATAAAATTCATTTTTCCCATTTGAGGGGTTGGGTAGATGTTCCCAACTACCTAAAAAAATATCTAGCGCAGCATCAAGAAATTAGAGATCTTTTCTTTTCTGAAGAGGATGTTCTTCCGGAAGATGATGATATTTGCTCTTGTTTGGATGATGAAAGTCACCTGGGTGAAGCCAGTCAGGGGAATGAAATGTCTTCTGATTCCTCTTCTGACACTGACATGTTCAATTCCAGTTTAGATTCAGATACAGAAGATGCTGACTTTGAGGGTTTTCTCCCACTTAATCCCATGTCAGTTGCAGATTTCATCCAGTTACCAGATATATCGCATACCGTCACCCAAACCCAAAGAATACCAGATGATATACATAGTCCCCCAGAGAAAAGAATTCCTATTTTATCACCTACTGTTCTTCCTACTCCCCGTCCTAAAGTAACATTTGTATTGCCTCCTTCTGAACGTATTTATTCTCCTTCATACTCTTCTTCTGAAAATTTAGGTTCCCAAAGTTCATCACTGGAATCACTCCCCATACACACACCTATACTAGACACTAACATTAGTGACCCTACTGGGCATATTCTTGATCACAGTACAGAACCTCCCACACCTACATTAGATTATTATGACTACTATGGTCAGGATTATCCTTCCAAATTCTTATTTCCTTCTCTTCCTCAGGATTCTGATTTGATAGCAATGGAGGGGAGATTGGGTTGTTCAACGCCCACTAGGGGACAGTCTCCATTCCCCAGAGATGCCGTTTGTGGATGAGGACAATGACTCACTTCATCAGTCCTTCTTTAAAGATAAACCTTATTTTTCTTGTTCTAGTTCTCCCACAAGGACTGATACTAATACAGATAAAACAACAGAGGGTGTGGTGCTCCCGGTAAGTTTAAATTCCTTTAGTTTTGAAAGTTCAAATGCGTCGCAAATGACTGAATTTTATGGGTTTTCTCCTATACGACAATCAGATATGTCATCATCACCTACAAATAGTACACCTCCGGAACATCCTTATAAATTTGTGGGTGAAGTTTTCGGTGATCCCAAAAATGTCCAACTTGAAGATAGTAATCTTACTCTTTTACATTTAGGGGACGAAACTTTAGAGGAAATACAGAGTGTTCGTTTTACCAGAAGTAGAGGTCCCGTTAGAGATCTCCCTAATGTCATGAATACACCTATTGAGTATAGACGTCATAAGAGACGTCCCAACATATAAAATAGTACAAATATATTCTACAAGATACATATACAAGTCAAGTATACATCGAGATTGCCTATCTCCTATCTACTTTACCTTACATGAATTTTGTTTTGTTTTACAGACACAGATATTATTCATATAATACATAATACACAAAACACATTAAAGATATTTGTTTTACAGTACCATATTCACATGTTTAAATTACATAACACACAGAGCCATGAACATGAATAATTGACAAAAAGCACAAATTTTGTTTATTAATGGATTCATTGTATTTGCAAATTCACCTTATTGACACTGAAAGAAAAAATAATAGAACATTTACACATCTGATAAAAGGGAAAAAGTGGGAAGGGAAGTATAAAATTACCACTATAAGTGGTATTTCCTCTGTCATATTCTGATTCTTCTCTTCTACCTTCTTCTCCCTTCTACCTGATTTTTTTTACTTTTGACTTAACTTAATAAAGATTCTAAAATACTCTTACTTATCCTTCAACTCTGTACTCCTCAATTCTTCTCTATTATCTCATCTGCTGCTTACCTACCAGATAAATAATTTTTTTTTATTTTTTTGATAAACTTTAGAACAGGCCTAACTAAAGTACTAACCCCATGAAGGGTTAGCCACCAAATAACTGCAAATGGTCTTAGACCTCACTAAAATAGTATAATAAATACAAAAAAAATTTATAAACTTAATCGTTTATAATTTTTTTAACTGTGCATGATAACACCACGAACCAATCATTGTAGCATGCTGGTAATTCATGCATGACACAATTGATTGGGTGCTGGCTCCCTGTTATTATTTTAGTTACAGATCTGTTTCTCTGCTGACTGTCGGAAAGGTAACATCATACTCACTGTAAGTAAGAATCATAAACACCGCAAAGACTACAAAGAAACTGTAAGTATACTGAAATTACGATACATACATGCTATATATGTGAAAACATATATAACATGTATGTGTCGGTTGAGTAATAAACAAAGAAATAAATTAGTAAAAATATAATATTATATAATAATATTATATTCCAAATTATAAAAGCTGATGCAATATTGATTTAACGGAGGTGTTAGCCATTTCTTTGAATATGCAAACAGAATGTACAAAAGATATGAAAGAGGAGTAAAAGTGAAAGGATGAATAATTAATCAGAAAATGGTTACAAAGGCACAAAGGCATTCAATATATTTATATTTAGAATTATTTTATTTGAATTTTTGAATTTTATTATTGTGCTAAATTTTGAAATTTACCTAATCTAATGATATAATGATATATTTTTTAAAATGGAATTAAATTTTTCTAATGAAATAATAATTTATTATTTATTGATTTAATGATTTATATGATTTATTGATTAATGATTTAATATTTATCTTTGTTCTTTGTTGGGAAAAGTTTCTAATGCCTGTTTCACCTATCTTTCCCACATATTCCTTTCTCTCTTTTCACATACCACAACCTCTGCATTTTAAGAATAATTGAACCTAACCTAGATCATGCAGAGAAAAATATCAGAAAAAGCAAAAATGAAAAAATTAAAAAGTTATCTCTTTATCGATTTAAAATATTAAAATAATT
The DNA here is from genome assembly GCA_015478945.1 of Trachelipus rathkii. Lineage (NCBI taxonomy): Eukaryota > Metazoa > Arthropoda > Malacostraca > Isopoda > Trachelipodidae > Trachelipus > Trachelipus rathkii. The sequence goes on along the minus strand of JABUQX010143097.1, from coordinate 4,968 downwards.
AACTGTTAATTTTCTGATATATTTAAAAATATAAAATTTTTTGTTATTCTTATACAAGATATGAAAAACAGTCACAGAATCCTTGGTTCAAGCAACACTCCTGAACACAGGTAAACCTTCCATCCTCTCATTCGCCGCTGGTTTTAGCCCTCACTGACTTGGATGTTTCTCCCTCGTCAGAAAATTAAGCGGGGGTTTAGACTTAGCGGGGGAGGATGTAAGGGGGCCTGTTACACCCTGGTTTATATAATTTTAATACATCAGTCAACTGATAGTTATACCTACTTTTAGGGTATAACTAACCATTTTGTAAATTAAAAGTCAAACCAGGACGTTATTATTTTTATTTATCTTATTATATATTATTCATCTATCAGTTTTATTTATTTATACTGTATTTATTTTTCAACTTCTTGATATCAGCATTTATCTTTAATGTTCTTCATTCTTCTTTTGTAAATATAAAGCTCCAGATAATATTATATATTACATACATCAGTTAGTAGATACCTGTCTCTTTTGATACATATAAAATTTGAATGAATAAAATTGAATGATCTTACACATCACTCTCGAGGTGAGTGCCATACTTTTTCTATAATTTTAAGCTTAAATTATAATTGTAAATAAATTAAAAGTTAAAAGAAAGTGAAACTAAAAAAATGTTTAAAATTTGTGTTGCAGTGCATTGCCCCGACATCATTAGTTTCTCCCCAAGTGCACAAAAAGAAATAGAAATCCCCTCACTGCAAATTAAAGGGTGAGGAAAACAATCTTTTCTAAATATAATGAATTTAATATCATAAACTAATTTGGGCAACTAGATTATAATATTAACATATATATTGTAATTCTAGGGTCCCAATCCTGGGAGAATTTTCTAATACTGTGCCGATTTTCTAATTCTGGACCTGAACTCTGCCGGCTCAATTATGAGGTTTTAGGATTATTACTACTACCCCAAAAGTGATACTGTTTAGTGCCTTTCGAGTGGAAAATTGCAAAAACTTTAGCAGTCCGTCTTAACCACAGCATAGTCTGCAGCTATTACTGTGTGAGATGACTGCATTCATTTGAAAACATTTAAGAAAGCGCACTTATCAGTTACCCCTTATCAGTTCCATACCTCATGAGCAAGTCCAGAAATCGAATCATAACTTTTAGTTACTAAGAAATTAAATGATGTCTTAAATGATTAATCTTAAGTTAAGTTTATTAGTATTTTATAATTTGAATGTATTTTGAACACTTTGTATATACGTGTGAATGATTGTATGACTGTAAACATACACTATCACAGCTAAAAGTCTTGAACCAGAAACCAGGGATTTCACAAATAACACAGAACACTGATAATTTATTAAAATTAAATTCCTGAAAGTATGTACGTTCCATAGGTTCGTCCATACTTCTTTTGTATATAATAAACCAACCTAACTATTAAGTAACCTAACCTTAACCTAACCAATATTCTAACCTGATGGTTTCCTTTAACCTTAAACTAAAATTAAATGAAATAAAATATATTAAAATTGATGATAAGTATAAATATATAAAAATAAAACAAACACATCTTTTTCTTTCTATCCTTCTTATCTATCATCTATAAAGTACTCTCTTCTTGAATCTAATTCTAATAAAGTGTAACATCGTAACTTCAAAACCAACACAAGTCACACACAGGCGATCAGCACCAATGAATGTTAACAAGGTTCTAGTGGCATTGCGACCCGCGTTGGAGATTCATCGAAATGCCTAATCGTGTCTTGAAGGAAATGCAATAGGAGAAGATAATTTCTCATTTTTCTTCAAGGTACACCTTATATATTTTTTTCTTACTTTTCTTTACTGTTCTTTTTATATTCCCGATTATTACTTATTTATTAAAATTACTAAACAGTCTTAAACAACTGAATTAAATTATTCTTTAATTTTGTGTATTACTTGGAGAACAAGGCTTTATAACGATAAGGCTTTTATCCGGTGCACTTTTTATGCCTTACTGCCCTGTTCTCCGTAACATATATATATATATATATATATAGCATATATATTTATATATATATATATATATATATATATATATATATATATATATATATATATATATATATATATATATATATATATATATATATATATATATATATATATATATATATATAAAGTGCGTGTATCATCTGTTATATATACTGTATACAGCATCACAATAGAATTTTTTCATAAAATTACATTAAATTATTACACAACCTCAGTGAAAGCATTTATCTAGCTTATGCATTGCCATTTAGGTAACCTTCTCTTAATATTTAAAATCAAATGCTCTTAAATTATTATGAAGAAACGGAGCTGATCAGCTAGTACGTTGGAGAAAGACGACTTTTACTTGTATAATATTTCGCTTATTAAACATTCTTTCGCTAACACACTTAAGGTGTGGAGCAGAGAGATATTTCTTAGCTATTCAGATAAGATGCAATCAGGATAAATAGTTTTTCTTCTTTCCACCATAACAGTAGATTAGCATTCGATTTTCGTTCCATAAGGGGTGCTGCAAAATATTTATCCACAGTAGTTTGAATAGTATTTTCTAATTCATGTTATTTTCTCTCACTGCTGCCTCTACGTTTGCATTTTAACTTTTTTTCTCCTTTGATTTCCACTTGATTTGATTGTATCTGAATATTCTTCTATTTTCTTCTAACGATTTTCTTGTAGCATGTCATCAAAGAATCCCAGAAAATTGAATGTGTTACCTTTTAGATAGCACCCGTTTCATTTTCAGATTCCTCATGTCACAAATCTCCTAACAACATGCATCAGTCTCTCTCTTTTATAAAAGTTTTACTTCTTTTTAGCATAAATTTTGTTTTATTCTGATCAATAATATCAAAGGGAACTAATTTGTATTGTGGATTTAGAACTGTTGCAAGTACATAAAGTTTCTTCTCTTTAATGGTACCAAAACGTTCAGTAACAGAATTTAAAAGTTCATCTTTCATAGTTTTTACAATCACTATCCTTCCAAGTTTTTACTAAATATTTTTTGTAATGCATTAATCAGAATTGCTAAAGATAAATTTATACCATCATCACCAAGCTCTTTAGTTAATTCTTAAATGGTAAAGTAATCTAACTATATTCTCCATTAGCTTCCAGTGATTTGCATTTAAGATATCTAGGTTGTTTCGAATTTGAAGAATATATAATAATTGCAATTTTTTGCTCTAATGATCCTTTGCAGCATATAATATGATGAATTCCATCTTATTTCCACATCTTGAATAAGCTTGTGTATTGGCAAATTAGATTTTTAAATTTCCGTTAATTTAGTTGTAGCAATTGGTGATCTACTAAAATGACCTACAATTTTCCTACATAAAGTAATTAAATCTTTAATTGATTTTTGAGAAAATATAGCATCATATATTATAGCTGTAAGGAATGAATAAAACATGTCTCATTTATAACACCTGTCGCTCTCATACCTTTTGTAATGTTTGGTGCGTTATCTTAGGACAACATGAATATTTTCTTTTTTTAAATCCCAGCTCTTAAGTGTTTTCTCACTCATATATTTTCTGCTGAATGAGAAACACTAAAATTACTGATTTGTAATGTTCCACTCTTCCTTTGAAAATCTTTGTCAATCCAATGCCCTGACATACTATATAAGCTTTCATTGTTATATAAGCAAGTTCAAATATCTGATGTTAATGATATTGCTTGAATTTCTTGCACCTGAAGTGTTATTTTGTTCTTTACCCTTTTATATATTGTTGGGATAATCTCTTCTGAAAAGTACCTTCTTGATGGAATATTATATTGTGGACATACGTGATTTATTAATTTCTTAAATCCAATGTCTTCGACAAAAGAAATAACAGATTGTCCACAGCAATCAATTTCCAATTTTGAAATGAATTTGTGTTTTTTCATTAATTTCACAAATCTTTGTTTTATCAGTTATTTCCAAACAGTGTAGGCTGAAGAAATCTTTAATAGAGGTAGAAGTTGATGATATGGAGGACATGGATCATCATCTGCTGTGTCTGGGATATCATGTTTTTTTTTTCGGCCACTTTCCCTCTTGAAGATTCAGATATTTTTATCTTCAAACATATGGTTTTATGTTTCTCTTCAAGATGATCCAGTAAAGGTTTTGTGCTATAATATTTTGAACCTTCTTTGGGTTTCCTCTTGATAGTAATGTATTCTCAGTAAGCACAAGTAGTTCACACCTCACGGGTTTAGCTCCTTCTTCTCAAGGAGTGTAACTTCTTCTTAGGTAGTTACTACTTAGATCCTGACGAGGAGGGTATGATAATTGCATAAGTTTAGAGTCAACTTTATATATATATATATATATATATATAGAGAGAGAGAGATCTATACATATATATAAGGCAGAGCATAGCAGAAAGTAAGATATATATATATATATATATATATATATAAAGTAAGCATAAATGAAAATTTTCATTCTCCGAGCCGGAGACCTGGCCGGAATTAAAATTTGCCCTCCGGCCTCCGGCTCCGTCCGGCCAAAATCTCACCTCCGGTATCCCCATCACATACATATATATATATATATATATATATATATATATATATAGAGTGTGTATATATATATATATATAGCAGAAAGTATATATATATATATATATATATATATATATAAATATATATATATATATATATATATATATATATGTTATATATATATATATATATATATATATATATATATATATATATATATATATATATATATATATATATATATATATATATATATATATATATATATATATATTATAAATATATATATATATATATATATATATATATATATATATATATATATATATATATATTGAAGTATGCACGAAAAACGTAAGGGAAAGCGTTTCAATGATAAATGCGAAACGGTTAAACACCCAATTCCATAACCGAACGAAGTACAAC
>JABUQX010143095.1:7500-10453 GCA_015478945.1 Trachelipus rathkii | reverse complement strand
ATATATATTATACATATTATTGGTTATATTATTATATATATTATTATTATATATTATTGTTATTATATTATTTTTTATTATATTATAATATTATATATATATATATATATATATATATATATATATATATATATATATATATATATAAAAGTATATATATTAGATTATTATAATTATATATATATATATATATATATATATATATATATATATATATATATATATATATATATATATATATATATTATTAATATAAATATATATTATTCTATATATATATATATTATATTATTATTATATATATATATTATTATTATTATTATATTATATATATATAAATTACATATATATATATATATATATATATATATATTATATATATATATATATTATATATATATATATATATATATATATATATATATATATATATATATATATATATATATATATATATATTAGTTATTATTATATATATATTTATATATATATATATATATATATATATAAATATATATATATATATATATATATATATATATATATATATATATATATATAGTTATTATATTATATATATATATATATATATATATATATATATATATATATGGTCCTTTTGTAGACCACATCCCTCAAAATAATTTAGTATTGGAATGGTTGGTAATGATTTTTTATTTTAGGAAATAAATGCATTTTAAGATTCTGAATTTGCAATAATATTAAAGAAATGTAAAAAGAAATATTTTTGTTTTTTTGTGCTCACCCAGGCTACATATAAAAACAAATGTTTATATATATATATATATATATATATATATATATATATATATATTACATATATATATATATTTGAGTGGAGTGGATATATATTTATATAGTTATATATATATATATATATATATATATATATATATTATTGGTATATATATATATATAGATGGTCAGATTTTTACGCTCAAAGCTTAAGATCATGTCATGTAACAATGTTTTGTCATCTCTAGTTTTCATTTGAAATATTAATATTTGTGGGCCTGGTTTCCTCCCATGAAGCTGACATGTCATTAGCCTCCGGAGTGGGGATTAGTGCTCTGCCGTTCACTGAGAATGAGAGACGATAGTTATCTTAGAGCTAATTCTATGGTATTCCTTTAGTTAATTTTAGTTAATGTAATACCAAAGTGTTTTTGGAAGTAAATTTTTTTTTTCTTAACTAAAGGAATACCATAGGGTAAACCGCAAGATGGCAGGAGTCGGGGCCTCGGCCTCCTGGTGGACGACGGGGATTTAACCTTCTCCGGGATGGTCTCCGAACCTCGTCTTGTCTTTGTCGCGGGGTTCCGACTATCCTCCGAAGTATGAAACGTCCCCCTCTATCCCCGTCGGCTCGAGCCCCCTAAATGGGGGAAATAATTTTTAAAAAATTTTCGATGAAAAAGAAAAAAAAAAAAAAAAAAAAAAATCCCATCCTTAAAATTTTCCGCTGATTCCAAAAATATAATTTGTTTTACTGTAGGTGCTGCCGTTCCCTAGTTACATACTATGAGCATTAAAAAAATCTGACCATCTATATATATATATATATATATATATATAGCAGTATAATAGTTATATTTGTGTACATATATATTATATATTGTTATTATTATTATTGCTGTTATTATTATATATATATATATATTATTACATATATATATATATATTATGTTACATATATATTATATATTATTATATATTATTTTTATTATTAATGTTATTTATATATATATATATATATATATATATATATATATATATATATATATATATATATATATATATATATTATATATTCTATATATTTTATATATATTATTTATATATATTATATATATATATATATATATATATATATATTATTGTTGTTACAACACTCATTGTGGACAATAAATAATAACATTTGCTCGAAATAAACCAAAAAATTAAATAAAATGAATTTAAAATAAATCAAATTTGAAGCTCCTCAAAATTGAAAAAGTAAGTTCTTTTATAGCAAATCAAATTTTTAATTTTTCTTTACCTAAAATAAAAAATCATTACCAACCATTCCAATACTAAATTATTTTGAGGGATGTGGTCTACAAAAGGACCTATATATATTATATATATATATATATATTGTTATTGTTATATATATATATATTTATATATATATATATATATATATATATATATATAGTATATATATATATATATATATATATATATATATATATATATATATATATATATGGTATATATATATATATATATATATATATATATATATATATATATAATATATATATATATATATATATATATATATATATATATATATATATTATATATATATATATATATATTCATTTCCTTTAACTGTGAAGCTCTTTTATTTAAATGAAGCATTCTTTTGACTTTTATCATTCATTTACTAGGAGAAATTGTTAATATAATGCCATTTTCGTTTTTGCATTTTGTTTCCGAAACGTAAGAAATGCTCGAGTTTGCGTTCGTTTTTGTCAAACTTAACCCAAAATCGTGAAAAAGGCTCACCAAACGTAAGGAATTTCTTGCTTCCTGTTTATTTCCGCTTTGCTGAATTAGTGTTTTACGAAAGATGGCGGTAGCCTTTAATTGCTGTAAGTAACATTCAATAAAATTAGCTTTAAATCTAATTTCTTAAATTCCATCACAATAGTTTATCAATTATTTGTAATATAAACCTTGTTATTTTTTTCATTTCTGTTTATTCTAAAACTACGTGCTTCATTACAACAGCTGATTCCAATTGTTTGTAGACAAAATCGACTTTCATGAGAAATCACCTTCGCTTATACACGAAATTCATACTAAAACTGGGTAAGCATTTGTTATCGAGCGTAAGCACAGATGACAAAAACGAAAACGGACAGTTAATGCTGATACGTACAGT
>JABUQX010143095.1:0-2500 GCA_015478945.1 Trachelipus rathkii | reverse complement strand
ACAAAAAATTTTCATAACCTTGTGTAATTGTCATACTGATCAATGAATATATACTAACGTAACAAAGTTTTCACATCAATAAAGCAAACATAGCATCAACTGAACTAAGAATATAATGTACAATGACAAAACCTAACATACCTTACGCTCGAATAAACTGCTAACAATAACAAAGTTCCATACTTAACACCAGTAAAGTAACTAACAATGCATAGAACTAAATGTAAAAATTGTGAAGCTTTAAAAATGACATAACTTGTTCTTTACATATATATATATATATATATATATATATATATATATATATATATATATATATATATATATATATATATATATATATATATATATATATATATATATATATATATATATATATATATATATATATATATATATATATATATATATAATAAAAAATTTATATTTTATTTTTTTATATATATTTTATTTTTTGTGACCCACCGCGACCCACCGTATATCCGCTCGCGGCCCCCTTGGGGGTCGCGACCCCCCGGTTGAGGGTCCGCGGTGGATTTTCTTTTTAAATAAAAATACCCAAAAATTATACTAATAATAATTAAATAAACGAAAAATAAAAATAAAAGAAATTAGAAAAAAATCAAATTCATATTAAAGTTAAATAATAATAATAATAAAAATAATTATTAATCCGTTACCGTCATTAATAATAATAATAATAATAATAATAATAATAATAATAATAATAATAATAATAATAATAATAATAATAATAATAAATAAATAAATAAGTAAATAAAAAAAATTGCAACGAAAAAAAAAAAAAAAATTTTTAAAACTAATTAAAAGAAGAGTTTTATATTCTTTTCAAAGCTTCACACTTTTTAAATTTAATTCTTAACTCGTTCGAAAGTATTGATATAATAGAAGAAATGAAATGTAGCCGCGAAATACCTAAGTATATAAAAAAAAAAGATATATATATATATATATATATATAGTACATATATATATTATAAATAATATATATATATATATATATATATATATATATATATATATATATATATATATATATATATATATATATATATATATATATATATATATATATATATATATATATATTTTGTAGTGTTTGAAGTCAGGTTGACCTTTATAATAGCGCGCAACATCAACTATGATAATAAAATTAAACTACTGCGCTTTGCAAACTGTGTAAAATTATTGAAATGGCAACATTACCGAATCATTTCTTCTAAGCGCCATTTTTTCTGAAGCTAAGCTGCTTTTATATTGCGCTCTGAGATTTTTGTTTAACCAGCTTAATTTGGCTCATTAAAGCTATATATTTTGACTTTGTGATAGTGGCAAGTGCCGTTAATGTGAAATATAAAGTTATTTTAACATATTACGTATAAATTATAGTTATTAAGTAGGCCCTATAGGGAGGCCCAAGGCCTTAAATTAGAAATAAACCAAGGCCTATTTATTCCCTTGGGGCTTTCCTAGTAAAGGACCATACGGCCAATTTTTTTTTTTTTGCAATATACACTTATGAATTTAAATAGGCCAATGTAGTCCCTACTTGTTTATTTTAAGGTATAACTTGCATCTATTTATTACTATTAATATTTATATATTATTATATCCTAAATTAGCCTACTATTTATTGTTTTTATTATTACTCAGGACTCCGGGGTTTTAATTCTAGGTTCTATTCTCTATGCAACTTCTAACATTATATACTTAATCGTCTCCCTGTTTTTCAAATCCTTATTATTGTGGAAGTTTCGACAACAAAATTCTTCACCAGGCTTCTTCATTGGTGACATCCAGGAGTTAGAAGTAAGCCTACCTGTGGAAGTAGGCCCCAATCACCCAGCCTCTCAAGTCACTCAAGCCTCTCAAGCCCTCGAGCCTCTTGGAACCTTAGCGTTCACACTCTGCAGGAGTCGACATCCTATTGCCTGCACTATTATCACAGGACTATTTTATTTATTATTATTATTATTATTATTATTATTATTATTATTATTATTATTATTATTATTATTATTATTATTATTATTATTAATATTATTATTATTATTATTATTATTATTATTATTATTGTTATTGTTATTATTGTTATTATTATTATTATTGTTATTATTATTATTATTATTATTATTATTATTATTATTATTATTATTATTATTATTATTATTATTATTATTATTATTATTATTATTATTATTATTATTATTATTATTATTTTTATTTATTTTTAATATTATTTTTTTTACTATATTATATGCTTCTATATATATATATATATATATATATATATATATATATATATATATATATATATATATATATATATATATATATATATATAGTATATATATGTTATATATATATGGTTGTTATATATATATATATATATGAAGCGGCGCAATGAAAACGCGCAGCGTTTCACGATAAATGCGAAAACGGTTAAACACCCAAAACTGAACTGAACGAAGTGCATACC
>JABUQX010143094.1:5000-17120 GCA_015478945.1 Trachelipus rathkii | reverse complement strand
CCAGGTTGTATTGGGACGGGAAATTAGTTCCATCGTTGACTGGTACAGAGACGGTCTATAGACTTCTTGTGATCCTTTCGAATGGAGAAACCGAACAGCTCCTTGGCGTGCCTATCTTACAATCTGGTACGGGAAAGGATCAGGCATCTGCGATATGTGAAGTGATTGTATGTCAAAGCACGTAGCTTTGATACTCCAGCAACGAACACTGGAGTTGTTAGAGGAGCCTGCGTTCTGATTGAACAATGTTTGGATAGAGACGTTTTGTACCTGCCTTGTAGACATCATATTTATGAAATCATTCTTAAAAGTGTTTTCGAGAAAAAGATGGGTACAACTACAGGTCCCGATGTATTACTTTTTAAAAGATTTCAAAGTGTTTGGTCTGGAATTGACGTCCATAATTACCGGTCAGCAATTGACAACGTAAAGGTAAAGAGTCACTTGAATGAAAGCGAAATATCCCCCCAAATACTTGACTTTGTTAGAGGTACATTGAGGGAACAGCAGCCTAGGGATGATTTACAGAGAATTTCTAGAATTAACGGCAATTTTCCTAGGAGAAGCACCAACTCATGTGATACGTTTCCGTAAGCCGGGAGCTTTCCATCATGCACGCTGGATGGCAAAGGCCCTTTATTGCTTGAAAACCTTTATGTTTCGTACTGAATTTGCATTAGCACTGAAAGAGGAAAAAGCAATAAGTGATATTTGTATTTTCTTTGTTACTGTATATGTCGAAGCATGGTTTAGTGCGACATCTGCTGCAAAGGCACCTTATATGGATTACACATGTCTTTCTAAACTCTACGACTATCAGAGGATAGACCCTAATATATCTCGCGTTGCTTTAAAAAAAACTAAGCAACCATTTATGGTATTTAATCCCTGAGGCAGTGGCCTTAGCTTTATTCGATCCACATTTGTCATGTGTTACGAAAAGGAAAATGGTCGATGCTTTGAATAACGAGATGGAATTGTCAGAGGAACATGAGAAGCGAATACACATTACAATCGATAACATCCCAGAAAATATTAAGAACGGCCTTGAGCAATTTGTTTCAACCAAAACTAAGGCGTTTTTTACTAGATTCTATATGAATGATGATTTACTTAAGACAGAACCGTCGCTGTGGCATAAAAATGAAAGTTATATAGAATGTCTAAAATTGGTGAATAAACTGTCCGTTGTAAATGACTCGGAAGAGAGAGGAGTCAAACTTATGGAGGAGTATAATAAATTACTTACAACAAATGAGCAACAGAAGCAGTATGCTATGGAGATTGTACGTCAATACCGCAAAAGGTTTCCAGGTTGCACAAAGGACACATTATCAAAGCACCAAACCTTTTAGCGTATGCATGCGATATTTGCATTATTTGGAAATGTCAACGTTATTGTTATTATATTCATTTTCTTTTCATCTGAAACGTTCATGCAATATGTTATAATGTTATAGTATATACAACAATTACAACATATTATGCCATAAAGCAAATCAAATTTCTTTTTCCATACATGTTTACATTTTCATTTTTTCGAGGTCCCATGGGCACGGTTTCCTTTTGTCCGATAAAGTTGAAATTTACCACAGCTTATTTTCTACTATCATGGAACAAAACTGGGGTTGCGTCATCAAAAATCAAAAGCACAGAATAAGACTCACCCTAATATATATATATATATATGTTGGTTGGTTAAGGTTGGCTATATATATACATATATGTTATATATATATACATATATATATAGTTAGCAGTGAGGTTTAGCATAGCAGTTACATACAGCAGTTATATATATATATAAAAAGAGTTATATATATATATATTATATTAGGTTGTTGTTGTTAAGTAAGAGTAAATATATATATATATATAATATAGTTATATATATATAACTGAAAAATAGTTTACAAAGTCAGCGGCAAGCTGATCCTTGGGTATATTGAAATCTTAAATATCTTCAGGCAGTATTTCGCTAATCATATTATGACCTAGTGAGAACTTCTTTATTCAGACGATTTAAAAATTCAAAATTGTTGTTTTTGGTAAAGATAAAACAGATGTGGAGACGTAGACACATGATTGAAACGTCGTCAGTAGCAGCAGAATTCAAAGTTCAAATTTCTTCCAATAATTTTTTTTAAACATTTTATTTACCAAAAATTATCACTAGTAGTGACCAGTACAGATGACGGAGTTGCAAATGTTGCAAATGTTGCAAAGCAACATTTGCAACATTGCACGATTGCCAGCGCGCGTAGCGCGCGTACATATGATCGTATTTTTATATCGATTATTGTATGTACGTATATGAGTGTATATATATCGATATATATATATAAATTATTATTATTTCCCTGCCCCCCTTTTTTACCCCACCCCCCTTTGCATATATAGATACGTATGTGCGCAACGCAGGTGCGCACACACGAGTGTACGTTGATGACGTAGTCATCAACGTACACGAGTTGTTCATTACATATATTCACATTTGCATATACACACACATTTACCCCTCCCCCCTTTCGCTATCCCCCTTCGCTTACCCCCACCGCCTTTCGCTTACGCTCCAGTTGCCATGACTACATCAGTTACCCTACCCCCCTTCTTTCTTTGTTGTTGCCATGACTACATTGGTTTACCCTACCCCCCTTTGCTCTCTGCTTCATCTCTCGCACACACACACACGCGTTTGCGCGCGCGCCTTGATCCGCAGTTCTTTTCGCACCGCCCCGCTTTCCGCCACCGCCACCGGGTCCGCTCCGTGATCCGCCTTTCGCCTTTCGTTCGCGTTCGGTTTGCTTGCATTTGCCTTGCTAACTTATTCGTCTTTGCCCCCACTCGTCCGCATGAGTTAATATATAAAATTAGGACGAGGTGAAACTCGAACCTCGTCCTCACGGTCGCTTCAGCATGGCCGTGGTCAACAGACCTCAGCTTATCTGGCCTCGCTGAAAGGGCCTATCGGTTAGTATAATAAATAATATTTATAAATAAATTTTTTCCCTTATTAGAGTTCGAAGATCGTTCTATGGGCATTTTAACTTATATATACGAAATAAATGGAAGAATGGTCAATTTTGCCTTTTGAGTTCAAGGTAGATTAGCGCTAATGAGGCTTGAAGTCAAAGGGATTAAAAGCTTACCTTTCCTCGGATATTCTGGAAGATAAGACCTTCGCCTCAGGCTCTAAATCGCTGCATGGGTTTCTTGTTAAATGTAAAGAAACTTTTATTGCAATATATTTTTTTTTTTTTTTACAGTTGTCACCACCACTCACGGGCATAGCCCTATTCAAGGAGGGGGTGTTACACGCCTAAGAATCGAACAACTAACGCAAATTACGCAGATGAGCGCAGACGCAGGCTTTGAAGTGGGGGAGATTAAATTCAGCAGGAAACACAGAAGATGGAAGAGAATTTCACAGAACAGAGGTGGCAGGAAAGAAGGAAGCACCCCAGCGAACTAGTCTGGAGTTACCAATATCAACACAAAACTCATGTGCAGATACAGCACCCCTTGTGCTACGAGGGCGACGTAAAGGTGGTGGTACGCGGGTGATAAGTTCCCTCGAGCACCTGCCACTACGGTACCTATAGAAAAGAGATAGCACCAACATCGCGCTGCGCAAAGATAGAGGGTCATGAACTGGAAAGTATGGACAATTTATAAGCCTTTGGCCTTGACTCGACCCTTATCTAAAGCCGGGTGAAACCAGAGCCTCCCCAGATATGAGTCAGTACTTCATACAAGGGCGGATGAGGCCCTTTGTATAGCTGAGTAACTGAGAAGAGGCGTCTCGCAGCCTAAACAGAATTCCCAGTTTCTTGAAGTAGCCCTAGTAACCATTGTGATGTGAGGTTTCCAAGACATTTTTTTGTTTATGTTAAGGACAAGGATGTTTATATTGTCAACAGGAGAGACGAGAGAACCGTCGAAAGAGATAGGAAAGTTAGAAGGTGTCTTAGAGAGGGAGATTTGTAGAAGTTGGGTTTTTAAAGAATTGAATTTCACAAGGTTGAGACGACCTCACCCGGAAATTCTATCCAGATCAGCGAGAATAGAATCGGAAAGATTAAGACAAGAGGCAATTAGAAGTAAAAGAGGGAGCAGAATTGGAAATGAGTTGAAGAATGAAGGGGTCGAGTCATCGCCATATGAGTGAATGAGTTAGATGCAGGTGAGAAGATCATTAATGAAAAGTAGGAATAAAGTAGGAGATAAGACAGAACCCTGAGGAACACCACTATTGACAGAAAATGAAGAAGTCGCCCCATCAACAACAGCCGATATTGAGCGATTTGAAAGAAAACTAGACATAAGTAAGCAAAGAGAAGGAGAAACCCAAAGAAGGGAAGCTTGGAGAGCAGTGACGCGTGCCATACCCGGTCAAAATGCTTGATATGTCAAGCGCCACCACGCAAGTCTCCCCGTAGTTCCTATGGGCGGAAAACCATAAATCAGTAAGATAGGAAAAGTATATCGCCAGTAGACCTCGAGAAAAATATATATAAGAAGAATATATATATATATATATATATATATATATATATATATATATATATATATATATATATATATATATATATATATATATATATATATATATATATATATATATATATATATATATATATATATATATATATATATACTATTACTACTACTCTACTACTACTAATTACTACTACTACTACTACTACTACTACTACTACTACTACTACTACTACTGCCATGACTGTTATTACAACTACTACTACTACTACTACTACTACTACTACTACTACTACTACTACTACTACTACTACTACTACTACTCTACTACTACACTACTACTATTACTACTACTACTACTACTACTACTACTACTACTACTACTACTACTACTACGACTACTACTACTACTACTACTACTACTACGACGACAATTACTACTACTACTACTACTACTACTACTACTACCACGACTGTTCATCCCCCTTTCGTTATTATTATTATAATTATTATTATTATTATTATTATTATTATTATTATTATTATTATTATTATTATTATTATTATTATTATTATTATTATTATTATTATTATTATTATTATTATTATTATTATTATTATTATTATTATTATTATTATTATTATCCACCCAACCCCCCTTATGCCCTAACCCCTTTGTATATTTACATACACTTGTGCGAGCCGTAGGCTGGCGCACACGAGCGTTCGTTGATGACGCAGTCATCAACGCATGGGAGTTGTTTTATACACGTCTACACAATTGCATATACACACCCCTCACCCCCCTTTCGTTATTATTATTATTATTATTATTATTATTATTATTATTATTATTATTATTATTATTATTATTATTATTATTATTATTATTATTATTATTATTATTATTATTATTATTCACCCTAATTTATGTTATAATCTGATTTTTAGAGGATTCACACACTCTGTGCGAGCCGTAGGCTGTCAAAACATGAGCGTCTTCGTTGATGACGCAGTCATCAACGCATGGGAGTTGTTTTATACACGTCAACACCAATACACATCCCTCACCCACCTTCGTTATTATTATTATTATTATTATTATTATTATTATTATTATTATTATTATTATTATTATTATTATTATTATTATTATTATTATTATTATTATTATTATTATTATTATTATTATTACGATTTAAACACAAAGACGAAAAGTAGTATATAATTATCCTGAACTCAGAGAGAGAGAGAGAGAGAGAGAGAGAGAGAGAGAGAGAGAGAGAGAGAGAGAGAGAGAGAGAGAGAGAGAGAGAGAGAGAGAGATTACAGAAAGACAAACCAAACGCATATTTCAATTCTAGTCTTCATTTGGTAACTGTTATTATTATTATTATTATTATTATTATTATTATTATTATTATTATTATTATTATTATTATTAGTTATTATCCACCCAACCCCCCACCTGCGCCCTAACCCGTCTTTGTGATATTCACATACCAGCATCCGGTATTATGTAACTCCACGAGCCTTCGTTGATGACGCAGTCATCAACGCATGTGAGTTGTTTTATACACGTCTACACAACTGCATATACACACCCCCCCACCTTTCTAAGTTATTATCTTGCTATTAACACTATTAATATATTATATGAATATTATTATTATTATTATTATTATTATTATTATTATTATTATTATTATTATTATTATTATTATTATTATTATTATTATTATTATTATTATTATTCTTGTCATTATGATTTAAACACAGGGTAGATGAAAGTGTTTTAACTCTGAATTTTTTCGGCCCATTTTTTGTTCTTCATCTTTTTCTTCATCTTTTTCTTCTTCATCACAAAATCTACAACAACAACATCAGCAGTGACAAAAGCAACAACAACAACAACAACAGCCATGACAACGAAACAATGCCAACAACATCCACAACGCATGAAGCAGATTCATCATGTCCAACAGCAAAACAATGCCAACAACATCCACAACGCATGAAGCAGATTCAACATGTCCAATCACTACAAATTTTATTTTCAAACTGCAATGACCCCTATTCAATTTATTATTATTCTTCTTCCTCTTATCATTATTATTATTATTATTATTATTAGTATTAGTATTATTCTTATTATTACGACTTAAATACAAAGACAAAAAGTAGTACATAATTATCCCTCAGAGAGAGAGAGAGAGAGAGAGAGAGAGAGAGAGAGAGAGAGAGAGAGAGAGAGAGAGAGAGAGAGAGAGAGAGAGAGAAAGGTATTACTTTTGCTACTACTGCTACTACTATCATAGATGTTATTATTACCACACTCCATCAGTTCTTTTCACCTTAAAAACTTCTACATCTGAAGCCGTGAATCTTAGAGTTAATACAAACAGAATCAACACGAAAACAACAACGAGCCAGAGCCATCTGCGGTCCATCATTCACATGAATTATGTTATGAACATATTACACATTTTACTTATAATAAAATTTAAAGAAATTTCATTAAAAAAAAAAAAAAAAAAAAAAAAACTATCACTTTGCAAATAAAACAGTAAATCAGTAAATTAATAGCGCAATACTTCCAGCGCTAATAAAAAGTGAAACAACAGGCTTTTCCTTCAGTGTTGGATGTTTTTGCTTGCATTTTTTTACTCCTTAACTGAATTATTGATTTGTATGCTTTTTTTTTACTGCTTTACTGTTTACTGCTTTGCTTTAATGCTTTAATGCTTTAATGCTTTACTGCTTTAATGCTTTACTGCTTTACTGCTTTACTGCTTTAATGCTTTAATGCTTTAATGCTTACTGCTTTAATGCTTACTGCTTTACGCTTTACTCGTTTAAAGCTCACGTTTAATGCTTTTACCGTTTTTTACTGCTTTACTTCTTTTAATGCTTTGCATAAGCTTTAATGTTTTAATGCTTTATTGCTTTACTGCTTTAATGCTTTACTGATTTACGTCATATTTTAATATGTAATAGACTATTGTATTAAAAACATTTTTGTTTTTAATAAAAATTAAACATTTTGTTTTTAATTATTCATTTACATTTATAGTATTCATCTGTATTAACTAAAACTATTATTATTATTATTATTATTATTATTATTATTATTATTATTATTATTATTATTATTATTATTATTATTATTATTATTATTTAAAAGTTGAAAACAACAGTTGTAAGAAATAAAAATATTATTATTATTACTCTACAACAGCTCATAAAAACAAACGTTCGGCCTTACTTGTGATTGGAGGGTGTAAACCTCATCTCAATTTATCCTCCATTGTGATTGGTCGAGAATTATATATGCTCCCTTGGGAGTCTAAACTCGTTTTAAACCATAGTCGCTTTAGCTGTCGAGCTGTGAACAAGTTCTCTACTCTATCTTAAAAGTGCTCCATTTCCAGTAAGCGCTCAATATGGTTCGTGTTAACAGGTATACATCTGTACAGGACATCATCCAGTGGGAAGTTAAGATCCCAGTATGTGGAGTTGCAATCCTGTATAAAAGAAACCCAGATGGAACTGAATTTTTCACGTGTGTTAGTAATTCATCATATTACAACGCCAGGCGTGTTTTCATGAGCGCCGATGAATTACTGTGTATATGTAAACACACAGAGGACTGGCTTACTGAATACTTTAACCCCAAATTGGGTTTAAACTGGTCGAAAACAGTTATTAGCCAGAGCAAAGGACCAAAGGACAAACAGCTTACTCTAACCTTCTCTAAACATGTAAACACCATCGGAATGGAAGTTAGACTATGGGAAAGGCGTAACAGCTTAGAAGTATTTGAACGTACTTCGCACGGATTCTACATCTCAGGAATGCAACAGCTGAAGTATATGTCAGAGGTGCGCAGAAGGGTGCTAATGCATATGAAGAGAGTGCGTGTGTTATCTAACTATGTAACAGTCGTTCATTATATGTTATACCAGGAATACTACGCATTCAAGAAAATGCTGGTTGATGATTCTGAAGCTGTTATTAAACGATTCCTAGACACTATTGATGTGCAGAAATTCATATATCTACTTAGAAAACAATGGCAAGAAAGTATTTACCAAGCTGATCTATCTAGTAAACAAATTTTAGTGTCTGAACGTGAACTTTTAACATATGTACTCCGTGATGGTATCGAAGAAGTTAAAAGATAGACAACGATATAAATGACTGGCATATTTGTAAAGATTTTCAGAGTATTAATCTTGAGTCTTCGTGAAGTTCCTGTGAATGTCTATAACAGTGATATATTCCCCTTGTAAATATATTTAATATTATTGTAGATGTATTTAATGTTAAAATATTTAATATTCTTGTGAATATATTTAATGTTAGAATGTATAGGTCTGTGATTATTAAATTCTAATTATTTAGTAAAGGTTTTTAAATGAAGTATGTGTTTTATTATCATGAAGTAAACCGTCTATATAGCAGTTATATATAGTATATATATATATATATATATATATATATATATATATATATATATATATATATATATATATATATATATATATATATATATACTCTCGCCATAGCTTCGAAAGTTGCATTGTACGTCGAGCACTCCACGAGTATGGATGTGAGTAAATTCATGTTCTACAGCCCTGCTACATGTATGGTGGCGGGGCCCACAGGCTGCGGGAAAACCTTTCTGCTATTAAACATATTAAAGCATGATGGAATTTTTGAGCATACACCTGTGAAAATAATCTGGTGTTACAGTGTATTCCAGGAGAAGTTTAATGAATATAATAATATAGTAGAATTCCATGAAGGGATATACGATATTAAATCATTGGAAAATGTACAAGGTCATAAAGTTATAGTTCTGGATGACATGCTGCACAAGTTAAACGAGGATATAGCTGAGACGTTTACGGTGTATTCCCATCATTTAAATATATCTGTATTTTTCATTACACAGAACATTTTTCATCAAAGCAGGCACATGAGGACTGTTTCTTTAAACACACAGTATCTGATTCTGTTTGGACAAAGAAGAGATATGAGCCAGGTCAATGTTCTAGGGTCGCAGATGTTTCCGCTAGCAAGAAAAGAGTTCTTGAAAGTATATAAAGAAGTTACTTCGATTCCATACGGATACTTGCTGTGTGAGCTTCATCCTAGGAACACGTATAGAGTTCTGCTCCGCACCAACATTCTACCGCATGAGATAGAAACTGTATACATTCCTGAATAATGAGTAGTTTAGTTGTAAAGTATTTACCTCTTATAAAAAGATTTAAAAAGGCTGAAAAGCGTAAAATAATCTGTGATGATGAAGTTCGTCCAGTGTGTATGTGAACTCTGCTTGAATCTTATAAAGGCCTCAGAAGGTAAAGCTTTGTCGACATAGAAGCACCATTAAAAAACTCTCCCGTAACATAAAGCATCTGAAAAATAAAAAGAAGGTGTTGCAGAAGGGGGTGGTGTATTCCTACCTCTACTTTTCTCAGTTATTGCTCCTCTGATTACCAAGTGGATATCTTCATAATGAAGAAGGTCGCTGTATTGCCGTTTAACGAGTATGAGAAAATGAAGTGTAATACTACTTCTTCGATGCAGAGCCCCCATACTCAGCCTACACAATCACAGCCTTACGCGTTGCCATCCTCACTGCAAATTCCACCTCCCAATCATCATCATTTCTTTCGAGAGAATCAACAACCTTTGAATGCTACACAGTTTCATCAGCAAACTCTACCTTACAGCTTATTCGACCCTAAAGTTGAGCAGATAAACAATTACGAGAAAGAGGTGTATCGGATATTAAATTCAGACATTAACATCCATGAGAAGCGTATCTTATACCAGGATGCCATGCAGAAATTATTAAGCCTCAAGGATTTGCATCTAAAGGGTACACTAAATAAGTCTGACGTGGAGGAAACAAATTTGCCACCAGAAGTAAAACCTGAGATGAAGAACGAAGACAACTTAAGAAATATCCTGGTGGAGAGCTTACCAAACAGGGCTCGCAAATCAGGGCTAACTCTCTATAATATTTTAAAAGAACAAATAACTTGGAATGAGTTAGGCCAAATCATTATTGATGACGAGATAGTTAAAGGGTCAAACATTGTGGATTTAATAGCTGATCTCTCACGCGATTGGAAGAAGGGGGCTGTAACAGGCTGGCCTACTATCAAACAAGAGCTTCAGACTATAAATTTTCCCCGCTCTTTAATCTTGAACACACGCAGATTAGCAGACTTGGATGATATTCCTAAGACACCAAGACCCGATTCTAGTCCTTCAGGCACGTCCTACGCTTCAGATAAATTCAAACGGGTGGTTAAAGGAAGAATAAGAAAAAAGCCGTACACCAGTCTTAAATGGATTAATTCATAGTTACGCTATGACGTTATTAATATTATTAATTCAATTATATATATATATATATATATATATATATATATATACAGCAGCTTTGGCGGCTATATTAAGAAATATATATATATATATATATATATATATATATATATATATATATATATATATATATATATATATATATATATATATATATATATATATATATATATATATATATATATATAATTTATATTTATATTTATATATATTTATATAGCTTCGTTCACATTGATCTATTTTGCCTTCACTTGTGAATAAATAAACACAAAATATTAAACACTATGTTTTATATTTCCTAGCATGTTCATATATATATATATATATATATATATATATATATATATATATATATATATATATATATATATATATATATATATATATATATATATATATATATATAAATGTTTTTACTTATGTCAGTATCCATCATGGAGGCTAAGGAGGTGGTTGATAAGTATTATTACGACGTGAAGGAGCCTAATAGCTATGGCGGATTCACAAGGTTTGCCTCGAGGTTTCCGGGCATTTGGAAGAAAGAGCTGAAAGCATATTTAGAGGGTGAGGAAGCTTTCACTCTACATAAACCTGTTCGCAGAAAATTTCCTACCCGGAGAACCATAGCCCCTCACCTCGATAGCGTATGGCAACTGGATTTATCCGAAATGGTTAAATACAGCTCGTACAATGATCAATGATGGGTATCAATGCATACTTTTCACCATTGATGTGTATTCTAGATATTTATGGTTAAAACCTTTAAAAGATAAAAAGTCAGGTACTGTAACTGAGGCCTTGAGAGAAATTATAGAGGGTGACAGGCGATGGCCATGAATGCTGTGGACGGATCAAGGGACTGAATTTCTAGGTCGAGAATTTCAAGAACTAGTTAAAGAGTATGACATGGGGTATTACAATACATTCTCAGTGAATAAAGAAGCTATAGTTGACAGAGTACAGCGCACAATCAAGGAGAAAATGCACCGGTACTTCACCCGCATGAATACTTTTAAGTATATTGACATACTACAAGACCTTGCTCATTCTTATAATAGATCGTTTCACAGAACTATAAAATCTACCCCTCTAGAAATGATGAAAATAAAGCCTGCGATACCGCCTCAACCACAGCAAAGAGCTAGAAAAATTAAGGATAATTCAGGTGTATGCTTAGGCGATTATGTACGAGTTTCCAGAGAGGCGGAAAGGTTTAGG
>JABUQX010143094.1:0-2500 GCA_015478945.1 Trachelipus rathkii | reverse complement strand
GTGAACAAGTTGAAACTGAATAAATCTGGAAGCAAATGAAGGAAGCAATTGTTAGCAGTGCAAAAGAATGAGGGTGTGCTAAAGTAGGAAGTAAGAATGATAACAGTGATTGGTGGAATGAAGAGGTGATGCAAGTTGTTAAAATTAAAAAGAAGTGTGGTTGAATGTACTAAATGCAAATGATGAAGTTTCAATGAAAGATGCTTGGAATTATATATGGGAAAAAGGAATGCTAAAAGATGCATACGTAAGAGAAAAGAAGAGGTAATGAACAGTTTGGAAGGAGGATGAATGGGGACATACAAGGAATAGGAAGTTTTCTGGAAGGAAGGAAAAGATTAAGAATTAGAATAAGGGGAACCTGATTAGAATAATGAATAGGATGGTGTTTTTGTAACTGATGAAATGGATGTGAGTGGAGGGTGTGGAAAGAACACTTTAAAAATCTGGATAATATTGGCAGTAATGATGATGGTGAATGTGTGTGAGTTTGATGGTACAAGAAGGAATATGTATTTTTGGGGATGAGGTTGGTTAGCAAAGAGGAGGAAATGGTTAGAGTGGGAGAAAGTTGAAGAATGGCAATCTGCAGGTATAGATGAAAATTACTGGTGAAATGATCAAGAACGGAGGCAAGAATGGTGATTGATTGGATCTTGAAATTGTGTCAAAGTTGTTTATGGAGGGTATAGTTTTGAGGGATTGGGAACAATAATAGTACCTTTATATAAGCGTAAGGGAGATAAAGGGAACTGTAGAAATTATAGGGTATTTAGTTTATTGAGTGTTGTAGGGAAGATATATGCTGGTGTTTTGGTCGAAAGAGTGCATCGAGTGACTGAAGGACCGATTGGTGAAGAACAAGGTGCGTTTAGGAGTAGTAGAGGATGTGTGAATCAAATCTACATTGAAGGAAAATGATAGAGAAAATGAGAGAGAGAAGAATAAATTGTATTTAGGTTTCATGGATTTGCAACATTGGTATGATAGGGTTAAGGGAATGTCTATGGCAGGTGTTAGTGATATATAGTGTTGGTGATAGGTTTCTGAATGGAATCAAAAGTATGTATGACGATAGTGAGGCGTGTGTAAGAATAAATGGTGTCAAAAGTGATTGGTTTAGTATTAATAGCGGAGTGAGGCAGAGTTGTGTTATGTCTCCTTGGTTATTCAATTTGTATATGGATTGGGTTATGAAAGAATTGAAGGTGGGCGTGACAGGAAATGGAGTTAGAATGATGGAGATGAGTGGAGGGTGCCCTACCTATTATATGCGGATGATTTGGTTTTGTGTGGCGAACTGAAGAGTTTGAGAGGATTGGTAGAGAGATTTGGCAGGGTGTGTAAAAGGAGGGGTTTGAAAGTAAACGTAGATAAGAGTTAGGTTATGGTTGTGAGTGAGGACAGTCCTCAGTGTGAAGTTATGTTAGATGGTGAGCAGCTGGAACAAGTGTCTGAGTTTAAATATTTAGGGTATATGTTGGATGAGAAGGGAACGGATGATGCAGAGTGTAGTAGGAAAGTTGTGAATGGCAGGAAGGTGGCTGGTGCAATTAAATCGTTGGTGAATGTAAAGGGACTAAGTCTTTAGTGCGCTAGGGTCTTACATGACGGTATGTTGTTACCTGTGTTATTGTATAGTAGTGAGACTATGGTCTGGAATAAGAAGTATAGATCTAAAGTTCAATGTGTTCAGATGGACAATCTTAGGGGCATGAAAATTGTGAGAGAAGAATTGATAAAATGAGGAATGAACATATTAGAGAGTTGTGTGGTGTGAAGAAAGGGGTAAACGAGAGAATAATGAAAGTATGTTGAGATGGTTTGGTCATGTGGAAAGGATGAATGATAGTCGGTTTTTAAGCAGATGTATAGTGGCGAGTGTGTTGGAAACCGACCGGCTGGGAGATCGAAGAAAAAGTGAATTGAGTCAGTAAACGAATGTCTGAAGGAGAGAAATGTGAGTTTGGCAGAGGCGAGAATAAAGGTGCATAATAAGAGAGAATGGCTGGGTTTTGTGAGGGGGTATGGTTGTGGCCCACCTGGGTCAAGGGATGAACCCTTACACTGACGATTTACCATAGTGAGGGTCCGTCGCAGTCCCGTGAAGCTATAGGGTGGATTTTCTGACTGCGACGAGTCCTTACTAATTAATGGAACAGAGGGGGGGGGGGTAAGGCTGGGCTTTCTTTTCGACTTTTGTCATATTCTTCTACTGCTTTTCTTTTCTGATGCTTGTTACGGCACTACCACCCAACCCTTGGGGAGGAAAATATGTAGATGAAAAAAATATATATATAAAACATATATATATATATATATATATATATATATATATATATATATATATATATATATATATATATATATATATATATATATATATATATATATATATATATGTTATATTTATATATATGAAGCGGCGCACGAAAACGCGAAAGCGTTTCACGATAATGCGAAACGGTTAAACATCAAACGAACTGAACGAAGTACAATG
>JABUQX010143092.1:0-12338 GCA_015478945.1 Trachelipus rathkii | reverse complement strand
ATTATAAAGCCCCATTATAAACTAATGCCTCATCAACAACGGAAGAAGCAGCGACAACAACAACCACAACAACAAAACCAAGCCATTCACAATCCACATGGCCTATGCTAAGAACATATTAAACATTTTTAACAACAACAACAACAACAACAACAAAAACAACAATCCATGAAACAACATCTACATCAGCAACAACTCAAGAAGCAGGATCAACACAAAACAACAACAACTACGCAAGAAACAGAATCAACACAAAACAACAACAACAACAACAACAACAACAACAACAAAAGAATCAGAATCAACACAAAAACAACAACAACAACGCAAGAAACATCATCCACAACAACAAAACAATGCCATTCACCACTCACGTGACCTATGCTAAGAACACATTACACATTTTACTTAAAATAAAATTTAAAAACATATACTTTACAGACCTTAGAACAGTAAATCAATGGCGCAAATGCCTAGCAACAGTGGGGAATAATAGGCTTATGCTTTACTGCTTTACTGCTTTACTGCTTTACTGCTTCACTGCTTTACGTATTTACTGCTTTACTGCTTTACTGCTTTACTGCTTTACATCGTATTTTAATATATAATGAGACTATTTTTATTAAAAACATATACTTTACAGGCCTTAAAACAGTAAATCCGTAAATCAATAGCGAAAATAGCACATGGGTGGGGTGGGAAGTTAGCTTTTCTGCTTTACTGCTGTTTTACTGCTTTATTGCTTTACTGCTTTACTGCTTTACTGCTTTACTGCTTTACTGCTTTACTGCTTTACTGCTTTACTGCTTTAGGGTCTATAAAACAAGAATTTTTATTAAAAACATATACTTTACAGGCCTTAAAACAGTAAAACCGTAAATCAATAGCGCAAATACATAGCAGTGGGTGGAGTAATAAGCTTCTGCTTTACTGCTTTACTGCTTTACTGCTTTACTGCTTTACTGCTTTACTGCTTTACATCATATTTTAATATATAATGAGACTATTTTATTAAAAACATTTTGTTTTTAATTAAACATTTACATTTATATTATTCACGCATGTTAACTAAAATTATTTCAAAGTTTTTTAAATAATTTGGATTTGTTTTATTATTATTATTATTATTATTATTACTATATTAATATTATTATTATTATTATTATTATTTATTTATTATTATTATTATTATTATTATTATTATTATTATTATTATTATTATTATTATTATTATTATTATTATTATTATTATTATTATTATTATTATTATTATTATTATTATTATTATTATTATTATTATTATTATTATTAATATTATTATTATTATTATTTTTATTATTATTATTATTATTATTATTATTATTATTATTATTATTATTATTATTATTATTATTATTATTATTATTATTATTATTTTAAAAAGTTGAAAACATTCCGTGTAAATAGAAATCAAATTGTTATTATTATTATTACTTTACGACAGTTCGTAAAACATTCATTTTACCTTTTTTTTGATTGGAGTGTGTAAACCTTATCTCAATTTTCCCTCTTTCGTAATTGGTTGAGACATATATTATCTGGCAAGTCTAATCTCGCTTTAAACCATAGTCGCTTTAACGGTGAACAAGTGAACAAGCGGTAGAACAAGTGTTCTACTTATCTTAAAAGTGTTTCTACTCCCAGTAAGCAAGATTATATCTGTCTTAACAGGTATACCTCTATACAAGATATTATACAATGGGGGTTTAAGATCCCAGGATGTGGAGTTAAAGTCCTATATAAAAGAAACCCGAATGGAACAGAATTTTTCACGTGTGTTAGTAATTCACCATATTACAGTGCCAAACGTGTTTTCATGAGCGCCGATGAATTACTTTGTATATGTAAACACACTGAGGACTGGCTTACTGAATACTTTAGCCCAAGATCGGGTTTAAACTGGTCAAAAACAGTTATTAGTCAGAGCAGAGGAACAAAGGTCAAGCAGCTTACTCTATCCTTTTCTAAACATGTAAACACCGTCGGTATGAAAGTTAGAATATGGGAAATGCGTAACGGCTCAGAAGTATTTGAACTTACTTCGCATTGTTTCTACATCTCAGGTGTACAGCAGTAGAAATATATGTCAGAGGTGAGCAGACAGGTGATAATGCATATGAAGAGAGCGAGTGTGTTATCTAACTATGTAGCAGTCGTGCATTATATGTTATACCAGGAATACTACGCATTCAAGAAAATGCTGGTGGATGATTCTGAAACTGTTATTAAACGATTCCTAAACACTATAGATGTACAGAAATTCATATATCTACTTAGAAAGCAATGGCAAGAAAGTATTTATGCTGATGATCCAGAGGGCAGACATACTATGATATCTGAGCGGGAGCTTTTTACATATGTGCTTTCGGATGGTATTGACGAGACACGAAACTACATGATGGATAACGATATAAATGACTGGCATATTTGTAAAGATTTAGAGAGTATTAATCTGCAGTCTTAGTGAAGCTCCTATGAATGTCTATAGCAATGTTATATATTCCCTTGTAAATATATTTAATATTATTGTAAATGTATTTAATGTTAAAATATTTAATATTCTTGTAAATATATTTAATGTTAAAATATGCAAGTCTGTGATTAATAAATTTCTAATTATGTAATAAAGGTTTTTAAATGAAGTAGATGTTTTATTATCATGAAATAAAACGGTCGTATATATATAGCAGGCAGCAGTATATATATATATAGCAGTTATGTTATTATTGGCTACATATATATATATATATATATATATATATTAAAATATTTATATATATATATATATATATATATATATACTCACAACAGCTTCAAAAGCTGCATTGTACTTCGAACACTCTAGGAGTATGGATGTGGGTAAATTCATGTTCTACAGCCCTGCTACATGCATGGTTGCAGGGCCTACAGGCTGTGGGAAAACCTTTCTGCTATTAAACATCTTAAGGCATGGTGAAATTTTTGAGCATGCCCCTGTGAAAATAATCTGGTGTTACAGCGTATTCCAGGAGAAGTTTAATGAATATAATGATGTAGTAGAATTCCATGAAGGCATATATGATATTAAATCACTGGAAAATGTACAAGGTCATAAAGTTATAGTTCTGGATGATATGCTACACAAGTTAAATGAGGATATAGCTGAAGCGTTTACGGTGTACTCTCATCATTTAAATATATCTGTATTTTTCATTACACAGAACATTTTTCATCAAAGCAGGCATATGAGAACTGTTTCTTTAAACACCCAGTATCTGATTCTGTTCGGGCAGAGAAGAGATATGAGCCAGGTCAATGTTCTTGGATCGCAAATGTTCCCACTGGCTAGAAAAGAGTTCTTGAAAGTATATAAAGAAGTTACATCGATTCCATACGGCTACTTACTGTGTGAACTTCACCCTAGGAACACGTATAGAGTTCTGCTCCGCACCAACATTCTACCGTATGAGATAGAAACTGTATACATTCCTGAATAATGAGTAGTTTAGTTGTAAAGTATTTACCTCTTATAAAAAAATTTAAAAGGCTGAAACCATCTGAAAAGCGTAAAATAATCTGTGATGATGAGAAGTTTGTTCAGTGTGTGTGCGAGCTCTGCTTGAATCTTATAAAGGGCAATGTTCCTTTAAACAGGCCTCAGAAGGTAAAGTTACGTCGACATAGAAGCACCATTAAAAAACTCTCCCGCAACATAAAACATCTGAAAAATAAAAAGAAGGTGTTGCAGAAGGGGGGTGGTGTATTCCTACCTCTACTTTTCTCAGTTATTGCCCCTCTGATTACCAAGTGGATATCTTCATAATGAAGAAGGTCGCTGTACTACCGTATAACGAGTATGAGAAAATGAAATGTAATACTACTTCATCATTGCAAAGCCCCCATACTCAGCCTGTACAGTCACAGCCATACGCACAGCCGGCCTCACTACAAATTCCACCTCACAATCATCATCATTTCTTTCGAGAGAATCAACAACCTTTGAATGCTGCACAGTCTCATCAGCAAACTCTACCTTACAGCTTATTCGACCCTAAAGTTGAGCAGATAAACAATTACGAGAAAGAGGTGTATCGGATATTAAATTCAGACATTAACATCCATGAGAAGCGTATCTTATATCAGGATGCCATGCAGAAATTATTAAACCTCAAGGATTTGCATTTAAATGCCACACTAAATAAGTCTGACGTTGAGGAAACAAATTTGCCACCAGAAGTAAAACCTGAGATGAAGAAGGAAGATAACTTAAAATATATACTGGAGGAGAGCCTACCAGGGCTCGCAAATCAGGGCTAACTCTCTATAATATTTTAAAAGAACAAATAACGTGGAACGAGTTAGGCCAAATCATTATTGATGACGAAGTAGTTAAAGGATCAAATATTGTGGATTTGATAGCTGATCTCTCACGCGATTGGAAGAAGGGTGCTGTAACTGGATGGCCTGTTATCAAACAAGAGCTTCAGACTATAAATTTTCCCCGCTCTTTAATCTTGAACACGCGTAGATTAGCAGACTTGGATAATATTCCTAAGACACCGAGACCCGATTCTAGTCCTTCAGGCTCGTCTTACGCTTCAGATAAATTCAAACGTGTGGTTAAAGGACGAATAAGAAAAACGCCATATCCCAATCTTAAATAGATTAATTCATAGTTACGCGATGTTATTATTAATATTATTATTTCAGCTATGTATATATATATATATATATATATATATATATATATATATTATATATATATATATATATATATAATATTGTCTATATTTATATAGATAATATAAAATATTATTTATATATATATATAATTTATTTATATATATATATATATATATATATATATATATATATATATATATATATATATATATATATATATATATATTATATATATATTATATTATTATTATTATATATATATATATATATATATATATATATATATATATATATACAGTTTGTTTATTAACCTAAAGTACTTCTTCATGATATATATATATATATATATATAGCAGCAGTTATATAGATATATATATATAAATATATAGTTATATAAATAAAGAAGATAAAGATATATGGAAAGAAAGAGTTATATATATATATATATATATATATATATACATAAAGTGATATATATATATATATATATATATATATATATAGTGTTCGTTTATAAAATCCAAAGTACCCTTAATGAATAAATAAATATATCACATTACGAAACAATTTGGTTTTATTTCTCCTTAGCATATATATAGGTATATTATATATATATATATATATATATATATATGTGTTTTTATTTTTTTATATATATATATATATATATATATATATATATATATATATATATATATATATATATATATGTTTTTTCGATTTATATCAGTATCCATCATGGAGGTAAAGGAGGTGGTTGATAAGTATTATTACAATGTGAAGGAGCCTAATAGTTATGGCGGATTCGCAAGGTTTGCATCGAGGTTTCCGGACGTTGAGAAAAAAGAGCTGAAAGCATATTTAGAGGGTGAGGAAGCTTTTACTCTACATAAACCTGTTCGCAGAAAATTTCAAACCTGGAAAACCATAACCCCTTACCTCGATAGCGTATGGCAGTTGGATTTATCCGAAATGGTTAAATACAACTCGTACAATGATGGGTGTCAATACATACTTTTTACCATTGACATGTATTTTAGATATTTATTGTTAAAACCTTTAAAAGATAAAAAGTCAGGTACTGTAACTGAAGCATTGAGAGAAAATATAGAGGATGACAGGCATTGGCCGAAGATGTTGTGGACAGACCAAGGGGCGAATTTCAGTTTGAGAGAATTTTCTACAAATCCAGTTAAAAAGAGTACACATGGGGTATTACAATACATTCTCAGTAAATAAAGCAGCTATAGTTGAAAGAGTACAGCGCACTATCAAGGAGAAAATGCATCGATACTTCACCCGTATGAATACTTTTAAGTATATTGACATATTACAAGACCTTGCTTATTCTTATAATAGATCGTTTCACAGAACTATAAAATCCACCCCTGTAGAAATGTTGAAAATAAAGCCTGCGACATTGCAACAATCACAACGAGGGGCCAGAAAAATTAAAGATAATTCAGGTGTATGCTTGGGCGATTATGTACGAGTTTCCAGAGAGGCGGAAAGGTTTAGGAAAGGCTATGAATCAGGATGGTCTACAGAGGTTTTCAAAGTTCACAATATTCGAGACTTCCCTTATGACGGTTTAAAATTATATTATTTTAGACGGTGAAAAGATAAAAGGAGGTTTTTATAAACAGGAAATACAAAAAATACGCTTCAATCCTGAAAGTAATGTGTATAAAATTGAAAAGATATTAGGATCGAAAGGAAAGGGCCGAAATAAACAGTACTTGGTTAAATGGGTGGGATACCCTGCCAAGTAACTCCTATATAAAAGCAAGTGAAATTAAGAATCATTAACCAGTGTTCATTGTGACCATGGCGAGTACAGACCACTTCTATTTAACTCTGCCTTCATCAGCTTCGATGAATCTACATCCTGATAATAAACTCTCAGACTTCACGACAGAGTTATTGAACCCTATTGAGATAGAAAGAGACGTTTATGAAGTAGGATTGTGTGAAGTGATATTAAATACAGATATGGAAAATGTCCCACATAATCTTTACTGGATGAATGTTTACAGAAGTGTAGATTGTGTTGAAACTACATTGGATGTGAAGAACACAGGTGATCTGAACCGCGTTACTATGGGTACAAAAGAATACTTTTATGAAAGAATTGTATTGAGGAAATCCTATTTTAAGTCAGTACCTGCTATGTTCAGTTATTTAAATACGCTTTTAGCGACTAGTAATATGTGTAGAGATCTAATTTACAACACAGATATTCACCCCTCTGATGATGAAGTATTTGAGATCGACGTCCGGTATTAATCTTAGAGATACCGATGTGTTTTTCCTCAGGAGATCGTCGTGGCAGCGAAAACACGTCCATGAGCGTGAAGGATGGCTAGATATCCTACATGATGTCCCTACTATGTTGAAAAGGGTTATGAAATCAGTAGAAATCGAACATATAACCAAGGAGGAACTAATCGACGAGCAAGACAGGGTATTACATTATACTTGTATTACCTCCGAGATGCTCAAACACCCGGGCATGGCTTATGTTTACACTGATATAGTGGATCATCAATATGTAGGGGACATTACAGCTCCTCTGTTAAGAGTAGTTTATTTTCCTCAAGAGAGTAGAATTATAACGTTCCCAAATGTTCATTATCTCACCTGAGCAGATCATTGATCGGTTCTATAAGAGTACATATAAAGGATGTGGAAGGACGGCCATATCCATTTACAAGTGGTACATTGATGTGTAAAGTCCACATTAGAAAGAAGCATCCGCTTCAACTATAACATGATGGAGCATTTTTTAAACAGAATTGAAAATCTCATCTACATGTTACAGGAGTTCATTCAAGAAATAGACGCCTCTGCAGGATATATAAGGGACATAATCAACTGTATTTTTTCATTCATTAATACACTCTTGCAGTGTAAAGACAGTATAGGAAAGAAGCTCCAGCTGCAATAGTAATAAACATGGCGAGAGTATTCGTAGGGTCGAAACTACAGAGAGGATACGGTCTTGGAGGATTTTTCACTAAGTTATTGCGAAGCGCCGTACCCGTGTTTAGAAGAGGTGGCGAATATTTAGGTAAAAAAGCTATAAGAACAGGGCTGCACACTATACAAGATATATAGCGGCCGGAGGCAATCCACGTGAATCATTAAAAAGACGGATTGCTGATGTTTCTGATAAGATGCTCGATGACGTTAAGCGTAAAATAAGACGTAAAATGACAGGCCATGGCAGGGCTAAAGTTAAAGGACGCAGGAATATCACAAACAAGAAAAAGCCTAACACAAAGAAACCTCTGAAGAAAGAAAGCCACATGAAAATCACAACCGGGAAAACCCTTAAGGCTAAAGGCACATGGCGGCAAAGCAATTCTGATGGTCTGCTACTAAGTATCTATCTGGTATTCTTAACGACATCTGCCGAAACCACATGTGTATACAAGCGGGAGGCATACATCTGAGGTTTTGTTCATTAATACAGCCTAACACCACACCGTCAAGATGCATTTCCTTCATCCTGCTAGCCCCGACTGCTGCAAGGAGCGAATTGGATCTCTTCTCGATGAACCCTACCCAGATTAGTAGGAGTGACACTTAATCTCACTCAGCATTAACCTTTACGCACTGATCACCAGCACTGTGGACGTACCTCTAGGAGTTCAATATTCCAGGGGCACCTCAGACCAATATCTGTGTCCATCTAATGTTTCTTTATTTAAATGTGAAAATTGACAAAGCCTATGGCACACATTTTCCTTCAGGTGACGACAGACATAGTGTATGTGAGCCAACTTCCTATATACTTTGTTTTAATCAGATCGATGCTTATCCTTAATGAAACTCACTTGGCGCCAGCAGCAATTTATCCTTATAGAAGCCACATAACACTACTGAACTTCTTCTGATGATGCTAAACAATCTCATCTCCAGTCATGCCTTTTATAGCTTCAAAGATGAGGCTGAACATGTAGATAAAGAAAAGTTATAAATAACATTTATGAATTCTACGGCCGTTTAAATGGCGATATCTTCTCTCAGGAAAGACTTATTCTTCCTTCTGTAGATGCTAGAATCCGCTTAACCCGATCAAGCCCGAAATTCGCACTTAAAATAAAAAGTAAACCTACTGCTACAACTGTATGTCCAGAACCTGTTTTCAAACTGCTAGAGGCTTTTCTCTATGTTAGAAAGGTGGTTATTTCCCCAAAGGCATTTGGAAATTGAGAAATCGCTTTTAACCAGCACAGCTAAGTATCCAATCAGGAGAGTAGAAACCAAAGTATTTAACTTCACTCACGGATTATCAAGCATCAGCATCCCAAACATTGTTAACGGGAATCTACCGCAAAAAGTAATAGTAGGAATTGTGGAACACGAGGCTTATTCAGGACATTATAAAAAATCCCCATATAAATTCGCCCCTTTTGGTCTCCGGGGTGTCAGTTTACATGTAAATGGACAGCCTTACGGACGTGATTATGAAATGTCATACAATGGGGTACAATCTCTATGCTCGAGACCTTTCTACGATCTAATAGCCACCACTGTTTCATGCGGTGATAGTGGTACTGGGATGAATCTTGAAGAATACGCAAAGAATAGTAATTTATACGCATTTGACCTCAGCGCAGATCTTTCTCAGCTTTTGTAACGCAAGTCATTTAAACATTCTGAGAAAGGGAACATTAGGACTAAATCTCTCATTTAGTGGGAGTCTACAATCATCCATTACTGTTATCGTTTATCTGGAGCACCCTCAACTTATTGAAATTGACCGAGCCCGTAATGTGCTTTTGAATTATTAAAGATGGATGAACAAGAAATAAAAGCTATGTTTAAAAACCTTCCTCGATTTTTAGGAGTGTCTGCTATTAATGAAGTAGATTCCGTGAGGCTGGAGAAGGATAGTGGATTCGTATTCAACACATCACCTCGACATGTAACATCGGGAGGACACTGGATTTCTATCTACAAGGAGAAGAATGGAGCTGTTTACCTGATTGATTCTTTGGATTTAAAATTTATTTTGGATAATCATTATATCATTTCATTTTTAAAATATAATAATGTAAATTATATAAAAAAAATCATACTCTAATTTATGTGGAGTCTATTGTGTTTATTTCATTAAATGTTTTTTAAACAATGTCTGCTTCGATGAATTTATAAATATATTTGATGCTAAAAATTTATATGTCAATGATTATTTAGTTTCTAGTTACATAGTAAATGTTTTAAAATAAAAACATATTTTACTTTCCTTTAAATATATATATATATATATATATATATATATATATATATATATATATATATATAGTTATATAATATATATATATATATATTATATATATATATATATATATATATATATATATATATATATATATATATATATATATATATATATATATATATATATTAAGAGTTAATTGTGTATAAATGGTAAAGGTTCATAAAAATTCACGTTTATGACGTCACTAGTTTAAAGGTGATGGGCTGCATTGTAGCTGATGCGGGCTTCAGTAGCGAACTGGAAGGTGTAGCGTTAACAGCTCCTGTCATTATAGTACATTTTAAAAAGGTTGCAGCTATGGGAGTTATAACATATATTCAAAAGTGGTGGTTCATTTTAAAATCCTGGTATACATGTGCTAATCACACATCGGAATTTTCAGCTAGACACCCTTACACACCCCGTGATCCTTCCAAATTGCGTGTTGTATGTGTATCAGATGATGTCCACGGTCATAGAATGCGAGCTACAGCTGCAGCGAAGGAAGGATGTGAAACTGTGTACTTCGATTTATCATTGAAGTGCATTAGAGGTGTTTCAATACTGGATGGTCATATAGAGAAAATCACCGAGATAAATAGTATGCTTAAAACATATACAGTCAACGTAGAACGATTTAAATTGCAGATCCCTCTACCCATCCATCTAAAAATTTCATCTAGGGTACGTCTTTTAGCTGAGCAAGATCTTGAGGAGTGTGCAAAAAAGTCTGGTTAATTATATAATAACAATTATAAGAAATGAAGTTTCTGGAGATATTGTTACATTTCCACCTGGGACACATGGAGATGTCTGTGGTTGGAGGTGATTTATATATATATATATATATATATATATATATATATATATATGTCATTAAATGTTTATGGAGGAAGTATATAATATATATATATATATATATATATATATATATATATATATATATATATATATATATATATATATGAACACTAGTATTATGAATATTTTACTGATGCAGCAATAAAATTTTAGAGTGAAAACACTTTCATTTCCCTTATGTTAAAATCATAAAATAATAATAATAATAATAATAATAATAATAATAATAATAATAATAATAATAATAATAATAATAATAATAATAATAATAATAATAATAATAATAATATTAGTAATAACAGTAACCACTTGAAACCCAGATTTGAAGTATGTGGGTGGTTTGCTTTGTTGTTGTGGATGATGTTTCTTGCTGTTGTTGTTGTTGTGAATGATGTTTCTTGCATTGTTGTTGTGGTTTTTGTGTTGATTCTGATTCTAGCGTTGTTGTTGTTGTTTTGTGTTGATTCTGTTTCTTCTTGTAGTTGTTGTTGTTTTGTGTTGATCCTGCTTCTTGAGTTGTTGCTGATGTAGATGTTGTTTCATGGATTGTTGTTTTTGTTGTTGTTGTTGTTAAAAATGTTTAATATGTTCTTAGCATAGGCCATGTGGATTGTGAATGGCTTTGTTTTGTTGTTGTGGTTGTTGTTGTCGTTGCTTCTTCCGTTGTTGATGAGGCATTAGTTTATAGTGGGGCTTTATAATAATAATAAATGTACGTAGAGACACTGGAGTGTGTATAAATTTATAAAAGCTTGTGGAATTTAATCTCTCTTTCTCTCTCTCTCTCTCTCTCTCTCTCCTCTCTCTCTCTCTCTTCTCTCTCTCTCTCTCTCTCTCTCTCTCTCTCTCTCTCTCTCTCTCTCTCTCTCTCTCTCTCAGCGTGAAGGATAATTATATACTACTTTTTGTTTTGGGTTTAAATCATAATAATAAGAATAATAATAATAATAATAACAATGATAATATTGGCGAGAAGAAGAAGAAGAAGAAGAAGAAGAAGAAGAAGAAGAAGAAGAAGAAGAAGAAGAAGAATAGGGGAACATTGCAGTTTTGAAATATGCATTGTTTGGATAAGATAATAATAATAATAATAATAATAATAATAATAATAATAATAATAATAATAATAATAATAATAATAATAATAATAATAATAATAATAATAATAATAATAATAATAATAATAATACCTGTAGTAGGCGTAATAGTTGCAGCTGATTCTGTAGTCGTAGTAGTAGTAGTAGTAGTAGTAGTAGTAGTAGTAGTAGTAGTAGTAGTAGTAGTAGTAGTAGTCATTATAGTGTTAGTACTAGTATCTTATACTGTATATATATATATATATATATATATATATATATATATATATATATATATATATATATATATATATATATATATATATATATAAAGAAGAGTTATGTATATATATATATATATATATATGTTGGTTGTTATTATTATATATATATATATATACATATTTAAGCGTTGCTATACATACATATAT
>JABUQX010143091.1:0-20183 GCA_015478945.1 Trachelipus rathkii | reverse complement strand
ATATATATATATATATATATATATATATATATATATATATATATATATATATATATCAGGGGCGGCTCGTGGCCTGGTTGCAGGTTTGCGCAACCACCATTTTATACAACTAGCAGCTAGGGTGCAACTATTTATTATTTTTTATTCTTTAATTTTTTTAATAGGATTAAATATTAAAGAAATTAAATTGCATCTTATTATAATAACATCCCAATGATTTATTATTTAATGAAAAAAAAAGCCGTCATTGAATAGCTGTTATTCAAATGTCAAACCAATATGATTGTTGCAGACACTTTACAACACATGTCAATTAAATTTTGAACGAGAAGAATGTGTGTGAAAATATACCGCGTCAACGTTTTATACCTACAAGAGGTGGTTGTATATGAAGAACAACCGCTTGTTTTCCTTAAAATTGGATCCTCCCCTTAATAACTGAAATTCAAATTTGCACGTACGCAACAATTATAAAATTAGCGCTCAACATGTCAAAATTCATCGTCCCAGCAAAACGATACATTGTGATAAGGTTGCAATTTACTTTAGTTTGCTTTTAAGCGTTGAAGTGGGTAGGCTTAGTATAGTTTTGTCAGAACTCTTGCCTTGATAATTAAATGAATAATCGTAAAAAAAAAAAATATTATAATGATAATAGCATTTAAAATAATTTTATTAATTTTTTTTATTAAACAGTGGTTATAGGCCTATATTATAATTTATCGTGCAAAATGAACTTTGATTTTGAATATGATTATGATTTTGAACAACTGATGGTGGATTTGAAACTCTTATTTGATTGTTGTATATAAAATTAGTAATATTTCCAAATGGAATAATAGAACCATCTCGATCTTAACTATGGTATTGTTTTAGTTTTTATTTAACTCAATAAATAAGCAGGCTTATTTTGAAAATTAATTTTTAAAACCTTTTTTTTTTTAATTAATTGTTAGTAATATATATATATATATATATATATATATATATATATATATATTTATATATATATACAGTTATATATATTTTAATATATATATATATATATATATATATATATATATATATATATATATATATATATATATATATATATATATATATATATATATATATATATATATATTTATATATATATATATATATATATATATATATATATATATATATATATATATATATTTACGAGTTGTGAAGCTCAAAAACTTTAAAAAGGTTTTAATTCGTCATTTTTTTATTTTGATTTTATTCTCTTCATTGCCGTTCCTTTTTTCTTTATTATATATATATATATATATATAGTATATATATATTATATATATATATATATATAGTATATATATGCTATATATATATATATATATATATATATATATCTGAGAGAGAGAGAGAGAGAGAGAGAGAGAGAGAGAGAGAGAGAGAGATTAACTTAATATATATAGGCCCTTATTATACCAAAGAGCAATAAAAAAAATTAGAATCGGATGGTAGGTAATGCTATCTGAGAATTATTTCATTTGAGGAATTTTCTACGAATTTTCTCAATTTTTCCAAATAAAAAAGATATGTAATAAAGTTTAATCTATAGCACGGTAATGTCTATAGTTATATTTATACATATTCATATACAACTTATACCGCGGCGCGAGTGTTGTTAAGATGGCACCGCTTCGCGCTCAGCGCATTTGGAGCGAGCGCTTCAGCGATGGTCTGCCATGCATACAAGATTTCTTTCTTTCCATTTAGTCTCTGGTATTGTTTTTAGTTTTTATTGAGTTCAATAAATATCTAACGATGAAAAATAATTTAACTACAAGATAAAATAATTCTGAAAATGAAAATATTCCATTTAAGACCAAATAAGAAGTGCACAAAATCGAGGTTATGGAACCAAAATTTAATTTAAAATAAATAAAAAGTGCCGGGCCTATTACGTCATTTTAAAGGACGGCGAGCCGATTTTCTTTTTAAATAAAAGAAATTGATGTTCAGTTACTTCATACTTATATAGGTAAGTAACAAAATTTAAAAATTTAAATATTTACTATATATATATATATATATATATATATATATATATATATATATATATATATATATATATATATATATATATATATATATATATATATATATATATATATATATATATAGGTATATATATATATATATATATATATATATATATATATATATATAATTGTGTGTGTGAAATTTCAGATGCAACCACCTATAAATTGTACGACGAGCCGCCCCTGATATATATATATATATATGCACACAAGTAAAGCACACAGGAATTAATTAGTAATTATTTTCTAATTTTAATAAGGAAACGAATTTCATTTCATTTCACCAGTTAGGCATCATGGATCAGTAAAGAGCATCTCACGGACCGTTGCTGGTCCGGGAAGCACCGGTTGGAAACCACTGAGTTAGAAAAATATTCACAGACGATATATGGCAACCAAACCTTATCTGAGTAATCTGACAAACTAATCTAACCAAGTCTATTTGGGTCCATCCTAACCTGATATTGTGGTTGGAAAATTAGTATAATATTTTTGTTTATCATTCGGTTGTATATTTCAGATCGCCCTCGAAACTCGCTTGCAAGA
Source organism: Trachelipus rathkii (assembly GCA_015478945.1). Classification (NCBI taxonomy): domain Eukaryota; kingdom Metazoa; phylum Arthropoda; class Malacostraca; order Isopoda; family Trachelipodidae; genus Trachelipus; species Trachelipus rathkii. The sequence goes on along the minus strand of JABUQX010143091.1, from coordinate 17,565 downwards.
GAGTGTAGCAAAACTTGAAAAGAGAGAGAATTCTATCAAGAATTTATTTCAAGAGTTTCAAAAGTCTATTGATGTAATTGAAAAGGTTCAAAAGAAAGAGAAAGCAGTGGAGAAAGAGGTAAGTTTTGAAATGTTGAAATTAAATTTGAAATTTTTTTTCTTTGTTCTAGATATTTGGTGTTAAAAGGTTTATGCTAAAATTGTTTAATGATATTAAATGTTTCTTTCATATTTTATTCATAAGCTCTTTGTGTCTTTTTATTATTCTAAATACGTAATTAGCTCATAGCACTCGTATGTACATATTTACTTTTGTGGACTAACACCTTATTGTCCCTCTGGCTTCTCCTTAGTTGGGTGGGGCAGACAGCCTCTAGGAACTTGTCCACCTCATAGCAATATAGTTGTATTCGATTTTTTTAATATTGTTCTGAGTTCCGAGTTGCAAAAGAATTTTTTTTACAACATCTGTAAAAGGTCATATTTCATTTATTGTGAATGCATGTATAAATTTGCTCTGATAGATTAGGGTGGTGTTGGGATCTAAGACTTGCAAGAGTGATCTGTCATTTTAATTGGAAGATAGTTTCCTGTTAAATATAGATTAAGGGAGAAAGTATTAATACGGTGAGTTGGCTCTTGTGTGAGTAGGGTTTTTTTGGGTGTTGTTTGTGTTGCTGTTTTTTTTATGTGTAAATTATTGTGTGAAGGAGGGAAATTATTAAACATCTATTTATAGTAGAAGAGAAGAGAAGTTTTAATCTTTCTTGTGTGGTATTTTATGATTTGATAGGTGTAGTAAGGTTTTTAATTCTGTAACAAAATTATATTCTCAGCATGTTCAGATGATATTAAATTCTTAGTTTGTTCGAGCCAAATAGTATTTTTTTGATTCGAATGGTTTTAGTTGAAACTTGACAATCAAAGGCCAACAACATTCCCTTATACGCAGAGTTGAAAGTGCTTAAGCCGAAGAAAGTGGGGGGGGGGGTGGAAATAGAAATAGAAAGAACTTTCCACACTTTACTATTAGATTTTCACTAGTCAAATGAAGGGCAATGAGGATTAAAGAATGTCTGATTTTATAAACATTTTTCCTTAGGTATTAAACATTCATTACATTAGGCTACTGAAGAAAAGCCGAATGAATAACCATGTAAAGATTTTGTATTATCACCAATTTGTTAAGCAAGTTGTCCTAATTCTTTCTTTTTTTAATTTTGCAGATGATGATGTATATGGAGAAGGTAAAATGCCAAGAAGTCCTTTTAATAGAAAGGGACAAAGAAGTGAAAAAATATGAGGAAGAACATGAGAATGATTTGCAAAGGTTTGCAAAGTCTCAATCAGATCTAGAAGACACAAGGGAGAAACTGAAGGATGCCATGGAGAAGGTTCGACAGCAGGAAAATTCCTTAAGAAATAATGAAAATAGTGAGTGAGTTCTTTATCAAAGAATAAGGAGAAACCAATTATGCTTTTAATTATAATTATATTTTATGACTTATATATTCAGTATTGATGGGATTGATTTTTTTCATTTCTTTGGAATAAATTATTTCAGTGTTAGAATACTTTCAGTATTTGATTGTAAACGTTCGTCTTGGAATTGATATATTTCATTGATCTCTCTTAGTTACTTGCAATATTAAGAAATTGTGATTATATGCCATTTTATAACACGCGTTAGAATAGAAAGGAAACTTTAAGCTTTATGCGTGAAGGAATGATTGATTGGGCTAAAAAAAAAGTTAAATTTCGTATTATTATTATTATTATTATTATTATTATTATTATTATTATTATTATTATTATTATTATTATTATTATTATTATTATTATTATTATTATTTTCTTAAGTCATAGACAGACTGAATAAACAGTTGAATGAGTTGGAATCTTTAGGAAATATAATGAAGAAAGCCCCTTTAGCAGAGGCATACTTTCACCCTCAGCAGAATTTCTCTGCGCCTAATGCAGTAAATGATATTCATGTGACTTCAACGCCTGCGTCAGCGTCTGCGCCTAATTTTGGTGGGTCATTGAGATCAAAATTGAATTTTTTGGTACGTTTTAATTGAATTTTTGTTTGCAATAGGGAAATAAAACTAAAAATTGTCAGTAGTTGCATTCATTAGATTTTCAGTACTTAAATATGTTTATTATTCCTCTTTTTGCATTATTATTACTGAATAAATTAGTCGTTGAAAGCAAGAGTGGTGTAAGTCATTTTATGTACAAATCGGACTTTCACCATCACATTTGATCTTCAATCTATTTTGTGCCAAAATTGTGTAAGTCTCTTTCAATTATTTGTCAAGAAATGGCAGTGAATTTGTAACAGCTGCCCATTGAATACAATATTAAACGTGAACTTTCACATATATTCAAAATTTTTTGCTTACACCACTTTTGCATTCAACGGCTCAAATACACCAAACACCATACATATCATGCAAGGGTTACAAAGGTACGCAAATAATAAGTTATCATGTACAGCAATCAACATTTAAAACACTTGAAATCGATTGGTTTTATTTTATTCTTAATTGTTAATATATTTTATCCGAAAAACATAAATATAAGTATTAATAAAAAACGAAGAAATATACACTTTTCAACTATACATTTCTTGTTCTTTAAATGCTTTGCACATATTGTGCCCGAAAGAGAAGTCCATCATTAATTATGTCAGTTTTGTATATTTCTCCTCTCCTCTCTCCTCTTTTTTTTTATTCATCATCATCTACTTTTTATCTACAAGGCGCGTGACATGCATCGGAAACAGAAAAGTAGTAGAAGAATATGACACAAGTCGAAAAGAAAGCCCAGCCTTACCGCCCCCTCTATACCTATTAGTGAGAACTCGTCTCAGTCAGAAAATTAACCATAGAGCTTCACGGGACCGCGACGGACCCTCGCTATGGCATATCGTCAGTGTAGATTTCATCCCCTGGCCCAGGTGGGCCAAAACCATACCCCCTTAGAAAACTCCGCCATTCACTCCTATTATGCACCTTTATTTTCGCCTCTGCCAACCTCACATTTCTCTCCTTCAGACATTCCTTTACTGACTCAATCCACTTTTTCTGCGATGTCTCCCAGTCGGTCGATTCCCAAAACACTCACCCACTATACATCCGCTTAACCAACCGACTATCATTCATCCTTTCCACATGACCAAACCATCTCAACGTACTTTCATTTATTCTCTCATTTACCCCTTTCTTCACACCACATGACTCTCTAATACGTTAACTCCTCATTTTATCAATTCTTCTCACGCCTTACATGCCCCTAAGATTGTCCATCTGAACACATTGAACTTTAGATCTATACCTCTTATTTCAGACCATATTCTCACTACTATGCATTAGCACAGGCATTAACATACCCTCATGCAAGACCCTAACGCACTCAAGACTTACTCCGTTTACATCTACCAAGGATTTAATTGCACGAGCCACCTTCCTGCCATTCACAACTTTCCTATTACATTCTGCATCATCCGTTCCTTTTCATCCATATATCCTAAATATTTAAACTCAGACACTTGTTCCAGCTGCTCACCATCTAACATAACCACACCGAGGACTGTCCTCACTCACAACCATAACCTTACTCTTATCTACGTTTCAAACCCTTTTACACACCCTGCCAAATCTCTCTACCAATCCTCTCAAACTCTCTTCAGATTCACTACACAAAACCAAATCATCCTCATATAATAGGTAGGGCACCTTCCACTCACCTCCATTCACCATCATTCTATTCTAACACCATTTCCTGCCACCCCCATCTCTAATTCTTTCATAACACCATCCATATACAAATTGAATAACCAAGGAGACATAACACATCCCTGCCTCACTCCGCCATTAATATTAAACCAATCACTTTGACGCCATTTATTCTTACATACGCTTCACTATCGTCATACATACTTTTGATTCCATTCAGAAGCCTACCACCAACACCTGCCATAGAGCTTCCCTATTAATCCTATCATACGCCTGTTGCAAATCCATAAAACCTAAATACAATTTATTCTTCTTCTCCCCATTTTCTCAATCATTTGTTTCAATGTAAAGATTTGATCCACACATCCTCTACCACTCCTAAACGCACCTTGTTCTTCACCAATCAGTCCTTCAGTCACTCTTCAGACTCTTACGACTAAAATACCAGCATGTATCTTCCCTACAACACTCAATAAACTAATTCCCCTATAATTCCCACAGTTCCCCTTATCTCCCTTACCCTTATACAAGGGTACTATTACTGCTCTCCCCAAATAACAAATTTATAGCAAATAGTTTCTTTTATATTTTCCGTTATTTTTCTCCCATCAAATAGCTCGAATTTTTCTTTACTCACACCTCTTTTAGTGAGAATATCTGCAAATTGTTCTCTTGGCGTTGGTTGTAGGCTTCTGAATGGAATCAAAAATATATATGTTGATAGTGAAACGTGTGCAAGATTAAATTGTGAATGGTTTAATATTAATGGTCGGGTGAGATAGGGATGTGTTATGTTTATATGGTTATTTAATTTGTGTATGGATAGGTTATGAAAGAATTAAAGGAAGGGGTGGCAGGGGAGTGGGTTAGGCGGATGGGGAATGGAAGATAAAGGGTGCCCTGCCTATTGTACGCAGATGATTTGTTTTGTGTTGCTAATCTGAAGAAAGTTTGAGAGGATTGGTAAGGAGGGGGGGGGGTGAAAGTTAATGTAGGTAAGAGTAAAGTGGTATGTTGGGTTAATAGAGTTCGCATCCGTTGTGTGAACTTATGTTGGATGGTATTCAAATGAAACGAGTATCAGATTAAATATTTAGGCTATGTTGGATGAAAAGGGAACGGATGATGAAGAGTATAGTAGGAAAGTTTTTAGTGATAGGAAGGTGGCTGATGCAATTAAATCTGTGGTGAATGGAAAGGGAGTAAGTTTTGAGTGCTCTAGGGTTCTGCATGAAGGTATGTTGTTACCGACATTAATGTATAGTAGTGAAACTACGGTGTGGAATAAGAGTCATAGATCTAAGGCGTAGTCTGTTTAGACGGATAATCTTAGGGGCGTGTTAAGTGTGAGAAAAATTGATAAAAGGAGAAACAAGCGTGTTATGGAGCCGTGTGGTGCGAAAGAAGGCGAGAATGAAAGAATAAGTGAGAGTGTCTTAACATGGTTTGGTCATATAGAAAGGATGGATGATAGTCGGTTGGTTAAGCGGGTAAATAGAGGTGAGTGTGTTGGGAATCGATCGGGTGGGAGAAGAAAGAAAAACTGGATTGAGTCAGTTTGGTATTGTCTGAAGGAAAAGAATGTGGATTTAGCACAATCGAGAGGATTGGTGCATAACATGAGTGAATGGCTGGGTTTTTGTGAGGTGGCATGTTTGTGGGTTTAGCCCAGGGGTTAGAACCTGACATTGACGAGATACCTTAGTGGGTGACTGTCACTGTGATGTGAAGCTTCAGAGCGGATTTTGGCCGGGAAGGTCTCACACTTGAGAGTATGAGAGGAGGTTGTGGGGAGGCTCTCTTCTCCGACTCCGGTTATCGTCTCCTTCTTCTTAACTATTTTGTTTTCGGTGCATGTTTGCGCACCCCATTCCCAATTCTGGGAAACCAAGATGCAGCTGATGAAGACGATGTTCTCCTGAACTCATCCATTCTACCTCTGAAATTTCTCCTTTCTTAACATATTATTTTTATAGTCGTTGCATATATACTTAAACACGTGTTAATTACTTTAGGAATTGATTTAGGTGTATTCATTTTTTTGTTATATGTCCTATATGTCTTACTTTTCAATACTAGTTTGTCTTCTTCGCCTGTTTCTTTCCAAATATGGTTAAAATAAATTTATCCTTCTATCATTTCTCCCAAACCTAAAGCTTTATTTTTAATTGCAGTCGTAGCTACTCTTCTGGTTCTCCGTGATTTGCACTATATCCAACGTTTCTTGCCATTTTTACCTGAAAGATAGATAGATAGATAATCTATCAGTGTCTTTTCCTCCTTAAAAGTATTAAAAGATGCATCAGTATACACAGTGGCTGCAACCCCCGACCCGCTTTTTGCTTTTAAATTGTGTCCCGTTGATATATTTATTTAAGTGACCCGCCAAACGAAATTTTTCACTTATGAAAAATTTATTAAGGAGACAAACATTTTGAATTTCGTATTAACCGTACAATTTAAACAGTGATAATAATAATTATAATCTCCCCATATAGGTTTTTATCTTAAAATATGTTTTATCTTGAATACAAACTCACTTTATGAAAAAAAGAAAACAACTTGCTGATAATAAAACAGGTTGCTTATCACTAGGTTTTCTTTAGCTGATAACTTAATATCTCTTCAACTATCTTTAATTAACCTTTTATTATACTTTAATTTTTTGTTTGTTTGTTCTTCCCTTCAAAGCTCTATTTAAATCACTCCCTTTAAAGTTCTGGTTTCTAATGTTGATCCAACCCCATTTCTGAATTCTTTCAGTTTCTTATATCAGTTTTCTATATCTTTATTGATCTAAAATTCCATCTTGTCTCATCATAGCTCCCATATATTTGAAGTTATCTTTTTCTTCTTCTCCTGAATTTAATATTTTTCCAAGTTTCTTATTAGTTTTTCGTTTATTCCAACCATAGCAAAAGTCATCTACATGAGTACACATTACATCCAGCAATTCTTCTTATCTATTTTTCTTATAATATGTGTAAAAAAAAAAAAATTCTCGTAGCTAAATAAAGCCAAACCTTTACTCTAAAAATGTTCCACAATACCATTTATTCTCACCTTTCATATGACATCCAATACGTGCCGCTTTATAGCTCTTGCAATTAACAAATTAACAGTTTCTTTTTATTATTTACCGTGGTAAATATTAACGTAAAATTAAATATATACAAAATTAGAGAGATCAAGTTTAGTAAAGGTACTCCAGGAACCTGACTTATGGTACCCTTCACAAAGTCCCCTGGTACCACACTGCTTTGCTCCAGGATACAACCTAATCCTTGCAACCTTCCTTTCTTTCCCTTTACCTACACTCTCACAACCCTAATTTTTATTCTTAAAATTACTTTACTGATTAACCATTAAAATATTTATTATCAAAGGACCATCAAAAGAAACCTGATGGGATAGAAAAAATATGTACTTGTAATTAATAAATAAAATAAGAAATAAATTAAGCATGCTTGCGTGCGTGACCAAAAAGAAACAACTCATGGGTCTTCTCAACATAGAAAAAAGCTCAAGCCAAGCAGAAGCCAATCCATTCCAACCACAGAAGACCGAACCTAAAAAAGAAAAGAAAAAAAAAACAATCAGTATGTTAAATTCTAATGAACATCTTTTTTCTTCCAACCATTCCACTACCTTCTGCATCTTACTGTACCATTATAGGAGCACCATTTAGACCACATACTGCCTTCTAAAACTTTCACACAATGCTAATAACTTCTACGGAAACGTCTTTGATTAATTTCCCTTTTAATTTTGCCAGATTGTTGGCTTGTAATTTTGTTTTTATATCCATAGTTTTTACGTGTATCCATAGTTTTAGATTGAACGTAGAAAGTAGTTTTGGCATTACAAGTGGTGTATCCTCACAACTTTTAATTTCCTCCTCAAATCCTATAGTTACTATCTTACCTTACATCTTTTATAACAAGCTTATTGAAATTGTTTTCTGTTCTATATCCTCATCTTGCCTACTTGCTTATTTTCTGTTACTTCTCGAAGTAGCATTGAGCTTCCGTTATGACTTCGCCATATCGTTCTATAACTCTTTACATTCTATCCAGCTCTTCCCAATTTTATCCTCACCCTAAAATAGTGATCACAGCAATGCCCCCTCACAAAACTCCATTTAAATTCATTTTCCATCAATCCTCTCGTTTGTGCTAAATTCACATTTCTTTCCTTCAGCCACTCTCTGGTGAGTGTGCCAACGTTGTATACCAATTCTCTTGCAATGGAAGTGGATGCAACGCCACCACTTATATCGACAGCGTATGTTGCAGCACAAGTACAGGCCAAATAAGATACAACAACATATGCAGGTTGAACATGCAAAATCACACAACAACGATATTGTAAATTACTTTAGGATTTTGCATAAAAGAATGCATTTGGCGAACTTAAACTAGCGGAGTCCCTTATAAGAAAATATACACCTTATATTAATATCAAATGTAAAGAAATGCTCGATCACCTTAATATTTTTACTTTAGAAGAAAACACACTCTAAATTATGAACTTCGCATTTTTAATTTTCGTATATTTTACATACTAGTTTTAATCTTATCTTTTATTTATGTTATAATTGTATTATTTTAAATTTAATTTTCATTGTTAAAGTAATGTCGTACATATCCTTGAAAATGTTAAAAGGCGACAATTTTGTTATACTCAAGAATTGTCCTGATAAAAGTTAACAAAACTGTTCTAAAGTCTTTTAGTTGCTTGGAAAAATCATGCAAAATAATAATTATAATAATAATAATAATATATACATACACACACACACACACACACACACACACACAGAAAGTATTATTATTATTATTATTATTATTATTATTATTATTATTATTATTATTATTATTATTATTATTATTATTATTATTATTATTATTATTATTATTATTATTATTATTATTATTATTATTATTATTATTATTATTATTATTATTCTTCCTTTTTTTCCCCAAGACTGTGAGTAAGGTGCGTTACATGCATCGGAAAAGAAAAGCAGTAGAAGAATATGACAAAAGTCGAAAAGAAAGCCCAGTCTTACCGCCTCCCTCTGTACCATTAATTAGTAACTCGTCGCAGTCAGAAAATCCACCCTAGAGCTTTACGGGACCGCGACGGATCCTCACTATGGTAAATCGTCAAGTGTAGGGTTCATCCCCTGGCCCAGGTGGGCCACAACCATACTCCCCAACACCCCGCCATTCTCTCCTATCATGCACCTTTCTTCTCGCCTCTGCCAAACTCACATTTCTCTCCTGCAGACATTCCTTTACTGACTCAATCCACTCAATCCAAGCCGGTCGGTTCCCAACACACTCACCACTATACATCCGCTTAACCAACCGACTATCATTCACCCTTTCCACATGACCAAACCATCTCAACATACTTTCATTTATTCTCTCATTTACCCCTTTCTTCACACCACACAACTCTCTAATACGTTCATTCCTCATTTTATCAATTCTTCTCACACCTAGCACGCCCCTAAGATTGTCCATCTGAACACATTGAACTTTAGATCTATACTTTTTATTCCAGACCATAGTCTCACTACTATACAATAACACAGGTAACAACATACCCTCATGCAAGACCCTAGCGCACTCCAGACTTAGTCCTTTTACATTCACCAACGATTTAATTGCACCAGCCACCTTCCTGCCATTCACAACTTTCCTACTACACTCTGCATCATCCGTTCCCTTATCATCCAGCATATACCCTAAATATTTAAACTCAGACACTTACTTGTTCCAGCTGCTCACCATCTAACATAACTTCACACTGAGGAGTGTCCTCATTCACAACCATAACCTTACTCTTATCTACGTTTACTTTCAAACTCCTTTTACACACACCCTGCCAAATCTCTACCAATGCTCTCAAACTCTCTTCAGATTCGCCACAAAGAACCAAATCATCCGCATATAATAGGTAGGGCACCCTCCACTCATCTCCATTCTAACACCATTTCCTGCCACCCCCACCTCTAATTCTTTCATAACCCCATCCATATACAAATTGAATAACCAAGGAGACATAACACAACCCTGTCTCACTCAGCTATTAATCCTAAACCAATCACCATTGACACCATTTATTCTTACACACGCCTCACTATCCTCATACATACTTTTGATTCCATTCAGAAGCCTACCACCAACACCATATATCACTAACACCTGCCATAGAGCTTCCTATTAACCCTATCATACGCCTGTTGCAAATCCATAAAACCTAAATACAATTTATTCTTCTTCTCCCTCATTTTCTCAATCATTTGTTTCAATGTAAAGATTTGATCCACACATCCTCTACCACTCCTAAACGCACCTTGTTCTTCACCAATCAGTCCTTCAGTCACTCGACGCACTCTTTCGACCAAAATACCATCATATATCTTCCCTACAACACTCAATAAACTTATCCTCCTATAATTTCTACAGTTCCCCTTATCTCCCTTACCCTTATATAAGGGTACTATTACTGCTCTCCTCCAATCCCTTGGAAACTATACCCTCCATAAACGCTTTATTACACAACTTCCAATCCAATCAATCACGATCTCGCCTCCGTTCTTGATCATTTCACCAGTAATTTCATCTATACCTTCAGATTTACCATTCTTTAACTTTCTCACTCTACCTATTACCTCCTCCTTGCTAATAATATCATCCCCAAAATACCTATTCCTTCTTGCATCATCAAACCCACACATTCACTATCACCTCTTCATTACTGCCAATATTATGCAGATTATCGAAGTGTTCTTTCCACACTCCTCTCACATCCATTTCATCAGTTACAAAAGCACCATCCCTATTCATCATTCTAAGCAGGTTCCCATTATTCTTATTCTTAACCTTTCGCGCTTCCTTCCAGAAGAGCTTCCTATTCCCTTGTAAGTCTCCATTCATCCTCCTTCCAAACTGTTCATTTACCTTCTTTTCTCCTACGTATGCACCTTTTAGTATTTCTTTTTTCCTCCTTATAATTCCAAGCATCTTTCTTTTAAAACTTCATCATTTGCTTTTAGTACATTCAACCACGCTTCTTCTTTTTACTTTTAACCGCTTGCATCACCTCTTCATTCCACCACTCACTGTTAACATTCTTCCTTCCTACTTTAACACATCCACATACTTCTTTTGCACTGCTAGCAATTACTTCCTTCATTTGCTTCCAGATTTGTTCAGTATCAACTTGTTCACATTCAACTGACTTACTTGCGAGCGCTCTTACATACTTATCCTTATTACCTTGTTCACTTAACTTCTCACTCTTAATTTTACCCATTTCCTTCCGTATTACCTTCCTTCATCCAAGCCCCCCACTAACCTTACATAGAACAACATAATGATCCGATAATCCCATTCTTAAACCCCTCACAGATTTAACATCCAACACATACTTCAACATCCAACACATACTTCAACATCTCCTTCTTCATCTATTATTATTATTATTATTATTATTATTATTATTATTATTATTATTATTATTATTATTATTATTATTATTATTATTATTATTATTATTATTATTATTTCAGAGCGTAAATGATGGTGCGTCAAACGATATGTTCCCAATCCCAGAAGAGATTGCACCTGGAAATTCTAACTCCCCTGAAAACAAAGAAAAGTGAGTCGAGATCTCCCTTATATAGACTTCCTAAGTTATTCCCATTGTTGTCATCCTCCCTAAGCCTTCTTTTTCCCGGCCCACCTTAACATCCCTTCCCTTTCTCTCCTAAATTTGAATTGTTTCTTTTCTCTCCTGTCTCTCTCTCTCTCTCTCTTTCCTATCAAAACCATCACCTCTCATCCAGCTTCTCTTCTTCAATCGACCATCTTTCCTAATAATCTATTCACAATTTCGTTCCACCTCTTTCCTCAGTATTCCATCTCTCACCCTCTGATTTTATCCATTCACCTTAATCTAACCTCTCTTTAGTCCACCATCTTTCTCCCTCAATCTCCCTTCCATCTCTCTTTTTTAATTTCGAAATCTTTGGCCTATTAAAATTTTAATTTTTAATTATCATTGCTTTACCTTTACTTAAATGGAAACTTAATATTTTACAATAATTACTGGAAGAATGGTTTATTTATCTAGGCGAACTTTTCCATGTTAAGAAAGTATTTTAATTTTTTTTGTGTCCATTATTCTAAAAGAATTGTTGTGATTAGCTATGTGATATAATTTAAGCTAAGCTGACAAACAACAACAACAACAGTACAGCTTACTTTCTTTAGGTGAAATCTTAAATTTGGTTTATTTTGAATTCCCGTTCTCTTTATAGTTATTATAAATCATGAAATAAGTTAACGTTATCGGCCTAAGTAAACCCATGGAACGCCATCAACCCAAGGTCACAGTCAGCTTGCCCACCTAGAGTCCCCTTAACCCAATTTTAACGTATAAAAATCCTTATTCCATAAAAGTCTTAAGGGCAAACAGTACATCAAAATCAAAAACCTCTCATTAGAAAAGAAATGAATAATATAATAATAGTAAATACTTAAATAGTTAAATGTAAAAAATAAAAACCAACAAACCAAAACCCTGTGAGTCTTTAACTCTGACTATACACGTCGCACTAAAAACTGAAACAAAAGAAAAGAAAAACAAAAAAACAATGAAGCTACTTCAGAGAAGTTTTCCTTATTCTGAATCATGTCTAAAGGTTTTTGTTTTCTTTTGCATTCGCGTTTCAATGAAATCTTTGTATTGACCAAATGCTCATTGGAAGAGGCAAATCAATTTCAGAAATAGAGATAAAATATCTTTCATGTTTGTGTTTTTTTTTCAGTAATGGACTTGACAACATTTATTTAGAACCAATGACGAAGGCTCTGCCAGTGCAAGGAATCTTAAGGGCAAATGCAATTTCTGGTATAAACACCAGGAAAAAAGAAGCTCCCCGTGGACGTGGAGGAGGGACCGCCAACTTAAGAGGACAGAAAAAACCAGTGGGGAAGCAGCCCTCTTCAGCTTATTTTTCTAAAAAGAGTTAGCATATATATTACAGATGTTAGATATTTTCTTTATTAGAATTTAGTAATCGAAAGTATTGCCAACTTTTTAGAGCCTTTAAGACGGCTCTAAAATGTCTCAAGTTTGTAGTTAAAACAGATCATAGTTTGTTTATATCCAAAATGTATATAATTAATAATGTTTTAAAAATTTATATTTTTCTACAAATAATTGAATATTTTTTTTAAAAAAAAATTGTTTTATTTATAAACTTTCATCCGTTTTATTTATTTTTTTTATTAGAATTTGTTGCTGTACTATTTAAAAAGACAAATTATTTTTCGGTGTTGAGTATCGAAAAATAAACACAAATAACATTATTTATTTACGAGATCATTATTTTCTTACAAACGGCAAAATTTGAGATTTTTATATTTTTCATTATTGGTAATTTAAATTCTAATTAAAAGATTTAAAATAAAAAGTTTAACGTTTTCATTTTTGTATCTTTGAATCAAATAAAATTGGAGACTTTTCCAAAATTTTGTCTGTTTAAAGGGAGAAAAGTTATATGGGTCAAGATGGCCCCCGAAATGGTTAAAAAATCTTTCTGTTTAACTTGTCAATAGTCATCGTATTTCTATTCAGACTACTTAAAGTTTTAACTGGTATTTTAGTAATTTGAGGTTTTGTTTATTTCCTTAAATACATATTTAAAACACGGATTAAAATAAATTGCAAAGTAACGTTGAATTTTCAAATTTTTATGTTAAAAGTTTTGGAGGAAAATGTTGCATCCATCTTTCTATATTATATATAAATGCTGCCGTTCAATGTTAGAACAAATTTTCACTTAAACACAAGTGCCTCTGGTGTTTGTCAATTTTGCATGCTAATCTTCACTGGCTTTCATCGTGACGAACAGGACTGTGGAATTGGAATTGGTTAATATTGGTATTTTGTAATCGAAGTCGCATGCTCCTAAGTGGCTGGAATCGGAAATCAAAAATAGTTGTCTGAAAACTATTTTAAAACTGATTCCAAGACATTGTATTATATAAATCTTAAGGTAGCCCAAACCAAAACAAGTTCTAACTCGAGAGCAAGTGCGATCCGGTGTACGCTCAGCCTAACTCATGACAGTTTGAAAATAAGCCAAAGTGCGAACTAGGCGGCTGCCCGTCAGCATGCGCGTTCACGTGAACAATAATATTTTAGTTGGTCTGCTTAAAGTTACTCGCAAATCAAAGTTAGTGCGGACTAGAACTCTAACGTGAAATGTTGCGGAGCCATTTAGCACACCAGTGATCTTTTCACTCGAACAGTTTCGTGAGTTTGCTGATCAGCTGATTTTCAGTCTTTATAAAATCGCATGATCTTGTTTGCATTCTAATGCATACCATTTCACGCTTAACCTTATATTAATTTAATCGCGTTTGCTTTGGTGTATCCCCACTTTTACGCGAACAACCTAACAAGTTTGTTCGCGCGACCACTCTTGCTAACTGCGCAGCCGCCTAGTTCTCACTATGTATAGTGCGTTTTTTTAGCTCGCAACCATATGTTGGGGTTGTAGCTCTTGCGTTGAAGCTCGTTCTCGGTTGCATATACCTTTAAGGCAAGAGCACCTCAAAGCGAACGTGAAAGAGTTCAACCCAGTATATAATAGAGTGAAATATCACGCATGAAAGGTTAAACAGAAAACGCTATCTAAGCGACTGCGCGTTTGAAATGTGGCGTCGAACTAGAAATAATGCAAGTCGTGTCGTTCTATTAGATTTTATCAAGACTAAAAATCAAATGAGCAGCAGACTCACGAAACTGTTTGCGTTGACAGATCACTTTGGTATCTCCTAACTGGTTGTGCAATAATTTGCACAAGTTTTGATTTAGGCTTACCTTTAATTGCATCATTCCCACAGCAGTAAAACTAGCCACACAAATTCTTTCACGGAATATCAACACCGAATTAACATAACTTGGTTTAAATTGCTTTATAAATCAAATGTTATTAACAAATCTACTGTAAGAAACAGTTGGCATATAAAAAGGGTCCTACGTGTTTTATGATTTTAAATAAAAGTTTATACTATAAAAATAGGTGTAGAATAAGAGAGAGTTAACGCATTTTAAATGTTAGATTTGATATTCTGCAGGCAGACGCACTGAAAATAATTTTCAGATGGAGACTAAATGGAAACGCACTACCTTTCTTCTTGACTTATTTTCATCTACAGAAAGATCTTTCTCCACTTTGCTTAGGTTACAAACATATCTTAAAAATCCATGTCGGAATAATCCACAGAGAGTTAATGCTTCTAGCGAGGAGAATGTGAATGAATTTGCCAGTTAGATCGAAACAATATAATATTTATAAAATAGTATACTGCATATATCATTTATTTTTTTCAGTTGTTTTGTATGTCTACGTTGTGAAAATTAATAAAGTAGGTTATGAAAAAATAATGAGTTTGCTTTTCAAACACACACATATACTTTTAAAAATATAATTCACGATCCTGGCATTATCTATCTATCACTCACTCTCTTGCTACCTTAATCAACGATGAACAAACTAATCCTCATACAATCAAGAATTTCATTCCATACCCTTATCCTTTAAAAATCTGAAATAAAACGCGAGTTGTCAGTTTTTCCTCTTTTAGTTAACTTGGACTACTTATAACAATCAGTCACGTAGTATCATTAATCATTTAAAGAAGGTATCTCCTGCATTAAAAACTTTCATATGTATTCATTTAAACCTTTTTTCTTTTCTTATTCAAAGCATTTGTAACATGCTTTCGAATTCCTTCTACGTATTCTCTTTTAATCTCTTTCTCATTTTTCACGTCTTAGTCTTTCTCCATCCGGGCTCCCAACATTTTCAACGTATTTTTCAATGAGCATGTCTTTAAAAGTTAGTTTCATTTTTTTAGTTTCTCTTCTTCTTTATTATTATCCCTTCGTTCAACCTTTAAAACATAATGGCCTATTATACCTTTTTACGTTTTTTTTTATAGAGATTACCGCCATTCACGTGCAGGGCCCCTTTTTCAAGGAGGCGGCAGAAAAAAATAGAAGAGAACCCAATAAAGCCCAAGGCTAATGCGAATTTCTCAGATGAAAGCAGATGAGAATTTTAAGCAAGAAAGATTAAATACAGCAGGAAAAACAGAGCAAAGATATCTGGAAAAAAGGAGGCACAAAATCAAACAAACCTGAGTTGGAAATCTACACACCTGCCCTTGCCAATAGAAAAGATAGAGCGCCAACATTACGTAGCAGAATTAAAGTTTTAAGCGAATTAGAAAGTAAAGGAGAGTTTGTTTATAATTTCTCTTTCCCTTAGACTTAACCGTAGGCGTTATCCCAAGGATGTGTGGAACCGCAATCCTCCTGGACGATCTTGTATAATTATACATTTTGAGTAAATTTGTGAATTAAGGAAACAGAATTTCCAAGCTTCTTTGAGTTCACCCTAGCAACCGTTGTGATATGATTATTTTTATTTCCAAACGATGTTATTTATATTCGGACCAAGAATGTTTATGTTGTTCAAAGGGGAGACGTAAACCTGTGAGTGTCGAATGAAATATGAAAATTGAGAGAGAGAAATCGAGTTTAAGAAGAGTTAAATACATGAGACGACGCTATCGGAAAATCCCATCCTGATCAAAATGAAAAGGATTTGAAAATCAAAGTCACAAAACAGCTCTAGATTCAAAAGAGGGAGAAGTCATAAAACGGTTGGAAGAATGAAGAGTTTAATAGATCAGCATAAGAATGAATAAGAAGAGAGTATGAAATAAACCGGAATTGTGAGGAGCATCACAATTAATCTCTTTTTAAACCCTATTTCTCTTTTGCTTTCCTATTTCCGTTCTACGCTATGTTTCATTTCTCCCTTTCACTAACGTTTAATTATTCCTTTACTTCATTTTTAATTTTCCTGCACGACTTAAACCATTATTTTCCGGATATTATAAAATGTCTAATTGTCATTCCTGCAAGCTCGAACATCTATCATTCATTTTTATTTCCCTTCTTCCTTTTAACCTCATCACAACACTAACTTATACAAATAATAATCTTAATGAAACTATTTTAAATTGCCTTCAACCCTTTCCTAATCATTCTAATTTTAATATCCTATCCTATCACCCACTTTCCATCCAGAACCCTTTCATATTTTTTGAAAAACTCGGACTCTCTCAATTTCTTATCTTTGGTACCACTATCTTCATTTCTTTCCATTAATTTTTAACTTTCCTCCATCAAAAGTGGCTTTATATACATCAAGATTTTGCTACAACACATTCTCATTCAATTCTTCATACTACATATTTTAAAGAAAAAATATGAAACGTAATTCATTAGTTCTCTCTATTAATTACGTACCAAGAATTTCCAGCCATCAATAGCATTCCTGTACAATATTCCTGTAATTTTTATCTTTTCGATTAATTTACGATTCTTCTGATGCCAACATCATATATATATATATATATATATATATATATATATATATATTAAATATATATATATATATATATATATATATATATATATATATATATATATATATATATATATATATATTATTATATAGTATATATATATATATATATATATATATATATATATATATATATAGTATATATATATATATTTTTTTTTATATACAAAAATATATATATATATATATATATATATATATATATATATATATATATATATATATATATATATATATATATATATATATATATATATATATATATATATATATATATATATATATATATATATATAT